>PVKS010030382.1:0-24445 GCA_004027875.1 Aplodontia rufa | reverse complement strand
TATAACAGAATGTAAGTAAAACTCCAGCTGATCCAAACTGAGGCCCTGATTCCAGACTATGCCCTGAAAGTCCAAGGGTTACTCAAGACCAAGAGACAAGAAGGAATGGAAGATCCCTGAATGTTCTGGAATGTTTATGTGCCCTTGCAAGACGCTGAGCAGTCCTGTGCGGTAGCTTTCATAGCAGATGTGCATGCAGGTTCTGGGCGGGAACTAAGAGAGGAGGCTCTCAGGAAGGGAAGGTGGTGGGGAGCTAAGGCTGAAGGGCTGCCTTGTGCAACAGACTCTCAGGCAGTCAGAGCTGCAGTGGAAGAGAAAGAGGCAGGAGTCCAAGGACCCATCCCTGTGTCGGGAAAGCTCTCCCCACTCCAGCTAAGCATGGCCCGCAAGACAACGGCTTCCATGCAACCCAATCTGAAGAGGTACAGTAGTCCCTTTGTATCCACGGGGCATCAGTTCCAGGAACCCCTTCAGATGCCAAAATCCACAGATGCTTAGGTTCCTTACATGAAATAGCATGGTATTTACATATAACCTACTCGCATCTCTGTGTAGTGCAAGTCACCTCTAGAATATTTATAATATGCAATGCAAAGTAAATGCCATATAAACAGCTGTTGATTGCTTAGAAAACAATCAGAGGGAAAATATCATACATGCTCAGCACACACTTAATTTTCCCCCCATATATCTCTGATCCACAGCTGGTTGAATCCTCAGATTCAACAGATGTGGAACCTACGGATACAGAGACTCAGGTGGGTCATGTTGACTTTTGTAATTCTACCCAAGAGTGCTTTATTTAGCTGCTGGTTTGTGTTCTTAAGAAAGTTACTGGGAACTCAGAAGGGACTGTTCATTGAAGTTCCACCCCAATGCAGCCTAGAGCGGAGGTACCCGCATGAGCGCGCAGCAGTGGATGGAGCAGGGGCTCAGCAGCCCTGCACACCACCCAGTGTGGTGGCTCTGCACCCTGCTTGTGCCTCTGACCAGTGCTCCAGTCGTCCAGGGACAAGATGGACCAGTGTGTATCAGTAAAATCCAAAAGAGTTCTAGTGTGTGCCCTAGCAGCCCAAGAACAAGTAGAACAAGAGCAGCTTCACTAGCAGAAAAATGCGATTACGCAAGTATATTTTAAATCTGAATGTTTCACAGAATAATCCGCAAGGCCAATGAGTGTGTTGATGTTGGTGTCACATATAGTACTTTGTCGTCATTTTAATAATAAAGTAGTTTGGAAAAATATTCTCTGACAGAAGCAAACCCAAGAAACATTTGGCTCTTAGATGCGATGGGAGTAAGTATCCCCCTACTCAGGCTCTGTGGGGTGGCAGTGTTACAACTCTGCTTGGTAGGATGGGGAACTTCTGTTCTCTCCCATTCCATAGCTTCATCAGAGGAAATCAAGAGGAGAAAAGACATTTCAATCCACAACTGCTGTTCAAGGTCCTCATCTCAAGTTTCCAGGACCACAGTAAGACCACAAGTTAGTAAGACCAGGATCTTCTAAACATGGAACTGATATACAGATGTAGTCATGCATCACTTAAGGACGGGGACATAGGCTGAGAGGTGGCTTCCTGTGTGAAAAGGCACAACCTACACAGAAGACGGCAAAGGCCAACCCTCTCGAGGTGACCAGCAGACCCGTGAGGCTGCTTCACGGTGAACTTTGTTTTTCCTGAGTTAAGAGTACACTCTCGAGTAAAAATAGAAGGCATGATGGAGTAAATACATAAACCAGTAGCAGTTGGGCATTACCAAGCACTACGTGCTGTACGGGATTTCACCTGCGAAAGTTTTCATACAAGTGGCAATGTCATAGCTTGCCTACACCAGGGTCGCCAAAAACACATGAGGAATGCACTGCACCACCAGCAGGCCACAACCTCACCGGGCGACACAAGTCTTTCAGCACCTTTGTCAGCTGTAGGACCACCATCATTTACGCAGATGCCACTGATACAGACAGCTTAGGGAACACGACTAGGCATCCCCGTTGGCCATTTTTGTGGATGGAAAGAACAAACATTCCATAAGAAAGGAGGAGCATCTCAAATAACAAGAACTGTCTTCTAAAGAATCTTTTTGTTGTTTAAAGTTAGGTTACAAATAAAGTCCATGACAACTACACTCTAAGGAGATCTGATTTTTTAATTTTTTCCTACAAAACAGATATTGCACTAGATACAAGAACAGCCAACAAGCACACGGCGTCGTGAAAAGCTAACTCGAAACCCTGCAGAGAACTGAGTATCTGGGACATCCAGTTTTACGTTCTTCCTGTTTCTGAAAAGCACAACTCTTTTTTCGTTTCCTCTTGCCATGTTCTCATTACACTACAGTGTAAGGCACAAGAGATGGAAATCCACTCTCAGCTTTCCAAACAATGCAACCTTATCAAAGAAGGTTGGAGCTAAGGAGACAGAAGAGGCTCAAGATTTCTGGCATTGTGACTTTACACCAAAATGGTAGCTCCTTCCTCAACACCACCACCCTGCCCTGCCCACTCCTTTTTAATCAGTGGTTTCCCTGCCTCCCACACTTATTTACACAGCCCTGCTGAATAATTTTCTTCCCCCTGCCTGGCATAACAACAAAGCTCAGAAGCAGGAAGGAACCCACTGACAGGCAGGTCGGACAATGATGTAATTAACAGATCAAGAAGTGGTATTTCAGAAAGCCCCAGAAGCAAAAGCGATGATTTCTTGAGTCAGGTTATTACCAGGAAACTATTGCCACTAAAGCACGAACACCTGAAACAAAATTTTTTCTCCAAATGAATAAAAGCATGAGTAAATATGACCCCTCCTGGAAAGGTTGAAAAGGTCATAGAGCAATTTTAATTAGAAAAAAGTTAAAAAACAAATTTAGAAGAGGAATCTCCTCCCTCTCAGGCTGAGCAAGGTTCAAGGTGTTTAGTTTCAATGTCTTTGCCAAATAAGGTTCTTGAGACAGGAACCCGTAATGCAGGAAACGAAGTCAACCCACAAAGAACCAAATTCCACACGTTCGGTGGTAGGGATGTAAAGATGATTAAACCCAGTCCCTACATAATCGGGGAACTAGTGGAGGAGGCTGTCAACAGATGATTTCACATAATCACACAGAAGAATTTGTGGGTTTATGGTTTCAGCCACAAGCCCATCAAAGAGAGAAATCAGCTATCTTATTCTCTTTTCCCAAGAAAAACAAAGAACAGGTTGACTGCGGCAGAGGACTCAAAGTCATGATTTCAGAGACATTATAAACCAGTGGGGTACAGGTTTCAAAATATGCTCTTAATTAACACTCAAGCCGTGACATCAGAAGTCTCTCTGAAGAATAAGAGAAGTATGTTTCATTTAAGTTGTGTTTTTAATCAAGAAAGGGATCCTATTAGAGATGAGAAGTTTCTCATTTCATGTTGCAAAAGTAGTCACTTGTATTCTCTACAATAGTTTTCCATTTTTAAATAACTACTACAATATGATACGTTTGGTTAACAAGTGCTCAACAACCAAAAACATAGCAAATGCCAAATTAACATAAACAGAGTATTAGTCCAAAGCCTCCTACATGCCTAAAAGTGAAAAAATAAAAACGTTAATCAACTTAACTTATGTGCAGGTATACCTCTTCAAGTTACTTAAGGCTCAAGTGACATCAAAGATATCTTACCAAAACAAAAGAAAAAAAAACCCATACACCCCCCCACACACATCAAAGTAGTTGTCCACACTCTGGTAAAACAATATAAATTAAGAATGACCACCCTAGCCAGTCACAGTGGTGCACACCTATAATTCCAGTAACTTGGGAGATTGAGGCAGAAGGATCCCAAGTTCAAAATCAATCTCAGCAACTTAGGGAGACCCTGTCTCAAAATAAAAAATAAAAAGGGGGAGCTGGAGCAGTGGCTCAGTGGTTACGGCACTTTCCCGGCATGTGCAAGTACACAGGTTCAAACCCCAGCACCCACGTACACAACTAAGTGTTAGAGCAATGAAAACCATGTGAAAAACGCAATAAAAATTGATTCTCTCTCTCTCTCTCTCTTTCACTGTCCTTCTCTATAAAAAATTTTAAAAAATAAAATAAAAAGGGCTGGGGATATGGATCAGTGATAAAGCATCCCTAGGTTCAATCCTCAGTACCCCCCCAAAAAAAAAGAAAAGAAAAGAAAAACCATAGACTACCCTAGTCCAAAGTCACTGCCAAGATTATCAGAATCCCTACAGGACACAGACCATAGCTCATACCTCTTTATAGCCCCAGCATCTACCAAGTGCCAGGCAAACGGTAGAGTGATTAGCTTTTCTGATTGTACACAGAGAAGATAAAATATTAAAAACCTGGTTCTCATCTGCATTTCACTTCTAATAATTCAGAAGCTAAAATACCGATTAACATGGTATAGTTACGGAGCTTCTATAAGTTAAGGCAGAAATCCATGAAAGACAGGTCTCAGTAGTCTGAAGTAACCGCTGCAGATGCCCACTCTCCAAAGTGGAAAGGCATGACTTATGTGGCAGTTTGGTCCCTTTCCCATGTCCAAAATAATCAGTTCCACAAGGTAGGTTTCAGTCCCAAAACTGTTTGGACTTTGTTCTTCCATCAATATCTGGGTTCAACATGATTCCTGACCTCTACCTCAAACTGAAGACAGCAAATACTAAGAACCTCGCTCAACAAGAAAATAATGTCATGTCAAGGCCAGGGGAAACAGAAGCAGGGTTCATGGACACATTTCAGAGAAAGGACTCCTACACACATATGTTTCCAAACACCTAAAATATTGAAACAACTTTTTAAGAAGGGAATTTTAAATATGCTTTTCTCAAATTAAAAGTACTCATAATGTTGGAGAGAAAGATGTCTTTCAGGAAGCTAACTGGTCTTGCTAGATAGATAAAATAAACTTTTTCTTTCTAGAGAGAGCATACTTTTCTCTTTGCTGCAGAAGTTGGTTGCAAAAACCTGGTTCATAATCTGAGACCCAAAAACTGATTATTTTTAAAAGACATGTTTTAAACTGACCTAGTTTGGAGACCTGGATGTCTTTAAATTGCCAGTGGACTGAAACCATTCATGAGAACGGGGCTTCTGAATGCTGAGAATGTTCTTCAAGGCTCAGCACAAAGATATTTGGCATAATGACTGTAATATTTGTAAAACTCTGGGTAAATGGATGGTGTCTGACCACACTCAAACCCTCCTTCCAGCACAGTAGTACAAAAGTGAGTTATCTAGGGTGATTGGTTTGGGCTTTTTGCTTTTTGAGTTTTCCTGTTTGCTGTTTATTTTAAATAAAGAGCCAAGCAACCCAATTCTGCTACTTAACTTATATATATATATATATATATATATTCACTATGTATGTTTAAAACTTGCATTTTTTAACTCATCCAGATAGTCTGTTACAGGTTACTTTTGAAACAGAGGCATTTTCCTTCCATTATTCTAAGTTGATACCCATCACAAGGAATAAAAGATCAGCCAAAGGCAGGGAAGGGCAGGGCAGGCATTAGGTGAAATCACAGCCTTGCACTTCATAATACAATTATCTCCAAGTAGCTTTGTGCATCTGCTATAGATTTCTTTCTTTTTCTCTCCCTCTCCTCCTCCTCATGATAGTTTTAGAAATATTGAGGAATTGCTCTAAGGTTCAGAAAGAAGGGCACAGCCAGGAGGGGGAGGCAGGCAGCGAGGAGCAAACCAGGAGAAGGACCAGCGAGAGGCTCATCTGATCTCAGCGAAAGCTGCAGCAATTGCTTTAATTAGCCAGCAACTCAGTTAAGACTGGCTGGGTTCCTTTTGCCTTTTATCCACACCCTAAAAACTGAGTCATCACAAAGTTCATTTATTTTGCTTCTGGGCATAGACACACCTAAACTGCTGCTTCAAAAATGTTAAATACATTACCCTTTAATTCATACCTTTCGCTGTTCAATAAACAACCTGAAATGCCAAACCAGAACACCGAGAGTCCTTATTAGGAACCCCAGCCCACGTTTTGATAAGATACGTGGGGCAGAAAGCAATAAGAAACTGAAAATCTACGTGGAGAGAGAGAATATTTATTAAAAGAGAGGAATTTATCCAGAGAAATTTGTAGGAAGTATATGCGTCAGGAGTAGATTTACAGCAGAATCCCTGAAACTAAGAAGAAAAGCAGAAGGTGCCCTGGAGGGGGATTAGCAAAAGACACCTTTTCCCTGTTGAAACAGAAATCAGTTTCATTTTAACTTCAACTTGAGAATACGATCCGACTTTAACTCTACTTTACGGGTAATAATCTGTCCGGATAACCACGGTAATGCACGGCCAAGATTCTATGATTAACGTAACACTATTCATAGCTGTGTGTCAACACACTGCTATGCATTTCCAAATAACAGAAGGTAGACATGCAAGATGATGCCAACTTTTGGTCGCCCCTAAAAACCCGGGGAGGTTGCTCTAATCTTCAGTCTTACGCTACATTCTGTAGAGATCGCTTTATTACACATGCAACTCATTTCCACCTTTACGGAGGCATCTATTTTTAAAAGTTAACAGGTGCTTAAGGCATTCAGCGTGCATGCAGCCCTGTACGATTTGAGCACTAGCAGCAGAAAGCGAAGCCCAGCGCCCAGGTGTCGCGGTTAAGTCCGGCTCCTCTCGGGTTCCGCCAGCCCGACGCGATCCCTGCTTGCAGCGCCTGCAGCGCTGAGCTCTCTGCACCTACCTGGCACGGGGCTGCGTTCCTCCGGCCGCGGCTGCTCAGCAGCCAGCCCGGGCAGCTCGGCTCGCACGCCGGGGAGGAGGAGCTCTCATCCCCTTCCCTCGCCCTCCGCGCTCTGCGGCTGACAGCTTCACACTTTGCAGGATCGCCGGCGACGCGCGGCGGACCTATCGGCGGGGAAGAGGAGGAGTCCCCGTCCGCCCCCGGGCCGTGACTGGCAGCTGCGTCGCGGGGAGCGCAGGGCGAGCGTGGGGCGCTGCGCGGCGGCCCGGAGCCGCGGCTATTTATACAGGAAGCGCAGGCGCCGCACTTCCTATTTCCCATCTGGGTCGCACTTCAGGGCAGGTGATGGCTTAACCCTGTCCGAGCCCGACTGTCGGGACCTGGCACGCTTCTCCCGCATGGCTGCAGGGAGCCTGGCGCCCTTCTCCCTGCTGGGCCCCGCCTCGGCGCTGGCGCCTCTGCACGAACCTCTCGGGCCACCTTTCCGCTCCTGCTTCCCAGCTCTCCAGGCTTTCTAATGGCCCAGCCCTGCCTTCCCTCCTGGGTCTCTGTACAAACACCCCCATCCACACCCCCGAAAACAGCTTGCGCCAGATCTGTCCTTTTGCGCTGAAGGACAGAATTAGAACGTAGGCGCATCGAGGCAGCCAACAGCTTTTCCTTGCCTCAAGAGACGCGGTCACTAGCCTTGGTGGTTCCACTGAGGTGCTTTGTCAACAGTTGGTTAAGAAATGCACGGTAACTTCATTAGTTGTGCCCTTGGTTAAAGGAAATGTAAAAGATCATCCTGGAGCTGTGAACCAGGAGGTGTCTTCCTCGCTCCCAAACTTCGGACAGTTAATTTGTGTGACGTTTATAGTGTGTGACCTACCTACTCACTTTCTCACCCCCAGAGGTCACCAAAGGAACGCGGTAATTTTGAACACTTCCTCCTCTGACACAGGCATTACTCAGCAACCTTATTCTACTTTTGCAACCATTGGCAGGAAAGTTAGGTAGGAACTCCCAAGCCCGTTGCGGAACGGATAACCACTAAGCACGTGCAGGGATGCAGTGACATTCCAAAGGACACAAGCAACTTGCTCTGCTCCATTGGAAGAAAACTTCAAAGCCAAGTGCTGAAGGACACAGCTTAACCACTGTGCCTGAAGCTAGGACCTGCAAGAGGACCAGCCCTTTAGACAGGGAGGAAGCAGAGGACTGGGAGAGGAGAGAGGAGGAACATACACAGGAGGGACCTGAAGAAATTACATTTGAGTTTGCAAAGTCCTTCAAGCTACTTTAATCCAAACACCTAATCTTTAAAAATGATAAAACGGATGTTCAGGGAGATTTAAGTGGTTGGTCCAAACCAGACCAGGGTTGACACAAGACCTAAATCTTTATTATGTGAGAAGTTACCTTTTAATGAAAAGCACCCCAAAGGATACCTAATTTCAGATTTAGCAGTGGCTTGGGTTCTAGATAATCAGGGAATTTTCTTGCTGTAGTAACCATTGTTGGTGGACAGGAAACAGGAAAGATAAAGCATCTTCTAAGAGGTAGTTTACTCATTAGTGTTGATGTGCATCTTCTGAGCCTTATTAAACCAAAGTTCAACAGACTCCACTTTTTAAATTATCATGCAATTAAGTTATCATCTCTTATCAGTGGAATGAACATACAAAGTGGCTGCCAATATGAATAAAAACATAGGCTATGCAGCAATCACACTGACTGTTGTTACAAATATGTTGTATAATTGGATGACATCACTGCAGATTATTTCAACCATGAAAATTCACAAAAATTGCAGTCAAAAATTTCATAAGACTAAATAAAAATGTCAGGTGCTACAATATAATGCAAGCAACGCTTTCAGATCTGCCTAAGGAATCCACAATGTGAATGAATATTATTATTTCCCTTGACCATTTATTGATCTCCTCCCAGACAAGTCACTAGGTGTAAGGTAAAGTTAAATATGGCCCCTGTGCTCAAAGACCTCCAAGGTAGGAATCAGACAAGCAAATCAATTATTAAGATGCTATGAGGATTGATGGGATGGACTTGACCTTCATGCCCCATGGGAGCAGAGAAGAAAAACTATAGGCAGAGAGTTGATAGAAAGAATCAAAGAAGGTGACTGATGGTGACTGAAACCCAGAGTCTTCAACAGCTGAGTGGGGAAGGTGGGCAGGGTGAAGCAGGCAGTGCAAAAGCTTCGACATGAGATTTCAGATGAAGCTTTTCCTAATCAAGGAAGAGCAGTTGCCCTCAGAATAAAAGAGCAAAGGTCTGAACAAATGCAGTGACAATTTTGGTTTGAAAAACAACAAATAGGGAATTCAGAAGCAGAACCGGTAGGATGTGGCATTAACTGAGTATGAAAAGTGAGAGAGAGAAAAAGAGCCCAGACTGCTGACTTCACCGAGAGTGGAAATGAAGGAGATGAAATAAAGAAGACGATGATGATTCAGTGCACACCCTGCGGAATCTCAGGTGACTCTGGGCAAGCCGGAAGAATTATCCAGCAGGCCACCATCAAGAGACTTAGTGGAGTGCCTTTGGGGAAGTGCCATCATCTAGGTGGGGGCTGCGGAGGAAATTACCAAGAGGTTAGGTCACCCACAAAAAGTAGCAGGGAAGTAGAGAGAAGTAGAGGCTTCAGACCTAGAAAACTGTACTGCCCGCTCGTTATTATGTAGCCTTAAGTAAGTTGTTTAACATAAACTCAGTTTTTTCTTCTTTAAAATGAAAGAATGACTTTCATTGTATAGGTTATTGTTAGAGTAAATGAAAGGTTTGTAAAGTAGCTAGCACAGTCCTGATGGGACAGAAACTTGTGCTACACAAGTCTTGGAAGTGGGGCAAAGAATGTCACCTCCTAGGATTCTGCAGTACACAACCTGCTCAGCTGTACACTGTGATCCTAGCTTGATACACAATAGGAACTCAGTCAGTGATAGTCATCTTAGAAGGGAAAGAGAAAAGAAAGGGGCCAGTATGGAGACAGGTAAAAGAGGAGTCCTTGGACAAGCCTGAGAAAGAATCATTCCTTTTAAGCTAGAAAAATAAATACTGCAGATTATTTCAACCTGTCTTTGCAAGGAGCTTTCTTCTAAGGGCCTCGCAATAACTTTTAAACTCCTCTTGTGCCTGACTGCCAGGACTACACTCATCTCATGAAAGCCACCATGTCACTAGCTGCAAGTAATGATCTCATAAGCAGTGAGGAAAATAATTGTCCAGTGCCCCCTCTCGTCTGATACATAGGTCTAATCCAGCTCTGTCCTTCCTCCTGGACTGCGGCCCTCTGGAGCCATTCTGAGGATCAATCCGTGCATGTCCCTCAGTGGCCTGGGGAGTGTCGGAATTAACTTTCAACTCACATCGGCCCCTCACTCACTGTACCAAACTTAACAGCCCCTGGTGTCCTCTGAACATTCTTCTCTGTACTCATTTAATCGTATATGGTGCACACACACACAGCTCCTTAGTTCTGTGAATCACCGACTCATCTCCTTTGTTCATTTCGCATTACTATTTGTTTATTTATTTATTTGGTACCAGGGATTGAACCCAGAGGCCCTTAACACTAAGCAACATCTCCAGCCTATTTTTGTTGTTTCTTTGTTTGTTTTTTATGGGTTTGTTTGTTTGATCGAGATAGGGTCTAAGTTGTACAGGGCTTGCTATTTCTTTTTTTAAACAAAGGGAGAGAGTGAGAGAGAGACTCAATTTTTAATTTATTTTTCATCTAGTTCTGGTTTCTCTAACACCCAGTTGTATACATGGTGTTGGGGTTTGAACTCAGGTCCTTGCGCTTGCCGGGCAAGTGCCCTATCCACTGAGCCACCAGTCCAGCCCCCCTTGCTACATTTCTGAGGCTGGTTTTGAACCTACTATCCTGGCTCAGCCTCCCAAGATGTTGGGATTACAAGTTGGTGCCACCATGCCCAGCTCCATTTTGCTTTATAATAGTTGATATTTTTCCTGTCAATTTACAAGAACTCTTTGTAACTTCATAGTTACTAACACTTTTCCTGAAATGTATTTTGCAAATACTTTTTGCAGAAATAGCTGATTTCTATTGATTTATGTCTCTTTCCCATGCAAGGTTTTCTGATTACATAAGCAAGGATATAGTATTTTCAATGTTTTTAATTTTTTAATAAAAATATCCTTCAAGGTGCATTTTGTAGTTAATAAATTTGAAATTGGTGACACTTAACTCCTTTCTGTAGACTACAATAATTTTAATTGAGAAAATACTTTCTTCAGTGCTCAAGAACCTACTAAATTCAGGAGCTATTCCAAGTGAAATACATTCTTAATTTTCCTATTTCTATATTGCAGTATGTAGAAGTATTTTTGAAAATAATTTATTTTGCTTATAATACCTTTTCTTGAAGAAAAATTCTACAAACAAAACTCATCAAACAAATAGTGTCTACTTATAGTTCTAGTTACTGTTGAACCAAACTCAGATACCTTGAAATCACAAGCATTCTAAAATTCAATATATTTTGAATTCTTCTAAAAAATATAAACATATCCTGTTAAAAAAAACAGTAGCCTCATCAAAAGATTCTTGCAAAAAGTCCTGATATTCAAAGTACAGTTATAAAATTTACAAATTAGATCTTGCGTGCTGTGTTTGAATTGTTATCATTTAATCTGCTCAGGTTGTACCTTGTATACCTTGTTTTTATAAGGTCAAATTCTTAAAGCCTTCCTGTTTGGAAGCTTTGTTTTCCATAACTGCAATTTGTAAAAGTTCAAAAGGTGAATATTTTGCCTGCTTATCTTAATCGCAAATCTCCAACAAAATACAACCGAAACTTAGAGGACTCCTTTGCAAATAGAAAAACGTCCATGTATTAATAGGCACTGACTTACACAATAGTTCTTTAAAGACTCAAAACATTTTTAAAATCAGATTGACGATGGTCTGTAAAGAGAAAGAAATATGTACTGCATGCTAACGGGTGTTTTATATTCAACACTGGTATTGTCATAAAAATTTTATAGTCCAACTACTTAGTGCATATGCAAAAATGTAAATTTTGACAACTGTTTCTGTTGCAATTTGAAAAAAAAATGAGTTGTACGTACCAATTCCTGCTCCGGATTTCTTTCTTAAGCAATTACACTGTTTATATTCTGACATTGTGCCACCAAAATACTTATTTGCATGTCACTGAAAAAAATAAGTAATTTTCAGTGGTTGGTTGCCTGAGGCTGGATATGGAACGCATTTAGCTTTATCAGCCAAGTGCCTAGCATGTTGCTCTTTACAAGGTGTAAATCCACTTGGATTTGGAGAGAACTGGAGCAGGGAGAGTCCAGTTATCCTGGTCATCTCCCAAAATTAAGCACAAGAAAAATGCACATTTCCAAAGAACAGCTCCCTGAAACGTGTCATGTGACCAGGTAACCTGCCCTATCCTGCTGAAGAATAAATCACGGTAACAATTGCTCATGTTTCATCGTCTTATTGCAAAATGCTATCTAACTTGCATTACACCTCTAGGTAGAAAACAAGGCAATTAATTACTTTTAATAGTCAGATGACTATATCATCTTGGAATTTAATCAAAACAAACGAAAGGCAATGTAATTCTCCTAAATGATGCCCACCAAAAACCTGGTACAAGTTTTCATTGTTCAGTGCAGCATCTCAGGGAAACCTGCAGCCCACCACGCGCACAAGAGAAATGCTCTTGTGGGACCATAAAGAAGGCCTCAGCATGATTCCCTGTGACTTTCAGGGAAGCAGAACTGGAACTATTTTAACTGCAAGGAACTGCTGAAATGCTTGGACACACTGAGGCTGGAAGCTTCTGCACTGGGGTCACAACATCCTTGATGACCTAAGACTCATACAAACAGCACATCTGAGAGAGGAAGTCTTGTGAAAAGCCACCAAGGAAACTCCAAACTCTTATGAAAGAATGAGGGGCTGTATCAGCAAAGGGACAGTCGGAGGCAGGGAGTTGTCTTCTGAAAGTTCATAGCGAAAAGTAGAAGCTTCCTGGGCTCTGGGGCGTTCACAGAAGAAACACACCATGCTGTTGGGTTGTCACAGTGTGCCAGGGTGGGACTAAGTATTTTGCAGGCATTATCTCCTTTCATCCTCATAAAAGTGGTCATTAGGGAAAATTATCTCAACTTACCTACTGTGACTATGAATATCACATCTTTAAATGATCAGTTATTGATATACCAGGAAAGCTTCATGAAACGTAGCTTAGGTAGAAAGTTGTCCCATGACATAAGACATTTAGGGTTAAATCAAAATTTCAGTATTTTTGCTTCAGTCAGGAAAAAATGCCCTTGAATCTTCTAAGATTTCAGCTAGTGATTTTAGCAAACATCTGTTTCAAACAAAGACCGACTTACCCTTTCATTTCCTTTGAAGTAATTATTACATAAAAATCAATATTTAAGCTTTTCTAATCAAATGATCTCGTGAACTCTAGTCCCGCACCTGGCTTTGATACTATTGATCAGTGCAGTACAGAAGTGGTCCTGGCTAATAATCTAAATAATTATTTTAACATATAAACTGCCTTCCTTGTTAGAGCCATTCTCTTTTCAACCTTTTTCATTCGGCATAGAAATTCCAGCCATATTATGCTATTTCTAAAACTCTCACATTCCTCATTCACAAGTTCCTCCAGTTTGCCATTTACCAAAGCCATTCTTCCCCACCCTTTTAATCTGGCTAATAGCTCCTCCTTCCAGAAAATGTCATTCAAGGCTTACCTTTTTCTGGGATAGTCTGCCACCAACCTTTCCCCTCCTCCATACAGTTAAATACCCTCTTCTGGGCTTCTTCTCTTAGTATAATGCTCTTATCCTCATTGCTTCATTTGAAAAACATTTATTAAGCTCCTGATATCATTCTTCCAGGTTCTTAATCAGGTGCAGTGAATGGAAAGATAAACAAAATACAATTCTCAAATGGTGTAGGAAAGGACAGGATGGACATGTTAACTAGTCAGGGCATGCCATGCCACTCTGGGATCCAGGAAGACAGGTAGCTTTTTAAGCTCAGCCCCAGACTCTGGAAAATTTAATAGGTAGAAGTGTGGAGGAAGAAGGACTTTCTGGGCAGAAGATATTACAGCAAAGCCATAGGGAAGGCAGAAAGAAAAATTTCTTCAAGATATTCAACTTCAAAATGTAATAAAATTCAGAACTACTCATCTGTAGACTTTTTCAAGCTTTAACAAAAGCAAAATTCAATCAAGGGAAGCCAACCCTAACTTTACTCCTAAATGTGTATTAATATTCCAATGTTTTCTTAAACCTTAGGAGGATCGTTAGATGGTGTGTTAACACCATATGCAACTATCACATTTTATCTAAAAACAGGAGAGATGTTTATGACTCCTCTGGTAAGCACAGTTCAGTCCTGTGTGATATCAAAACAGCAAACTGAGAAATGACTTAAGGAGAAAAGACTCATTCCCCACCCCACATAAGGATGATCAAATCCAAATAAATGACAGAGACAATTCTAAAGGGATTAGGGGAAGCTTGTCACTTCTTTCTTATGACCTTCCATATGACCCAATGCACACACAAAAGCTGGGGCTCTCTCCCTGTGGCTACCCTGAAAATCATCCATCCAAAATGTTATCCTCTTGTGTGGTAGCAATCCATGAGTTGAGCAACAGAGACAAAACTTTTGAGAGTGAATAATGTCATTCCACAGTGTTACTTAATCCTGAAAAAAATTCCAATCTTTGCCTCCTAAAATTTTTACATATATCTGTGTAAGATCTTGGACAACAGCTATGTCAAAGTACCTACCTATAACTATCAAAATTGGGGAGAGATGAGGAAAGAGAAATCAGATACCATCCTCCTCAAAAGAATGGGGTAACCTTGGGAAGCCCCTGCCAATTTATGCTGATTGCCCCAGTTCCATAGCTCAGATGGCTCCTGATATTCCTGTGGTATCACTCGGCTTCCAACTCTTACCAGAAAGCATGACATCAAAAATCTACCCCCAAATGAGCAGGATGAGACATGTGATTCACAGCCTGCCCTGAATTGCACTTTAAACAGCATTTAAAAATCAAGCGGAGGGGCTGGGAGTATAGCCTAGTGGCAGAGTGTGTGCTTTGCACTCACAAGGCCGTGATTCAACCCCTAGCACCACATTTTTTTAAAAAAATCAAATGGAGGATATAATCACAGGAGGGTGATGATTATCTTTCCAGCAAGGCTAGAATAAAAGACATGCAGCACAGAACACGAGGTTTAGAAGAAGTAAATGTGTAAGTGGATTAGTGGCTACCTGCCCATCAACTATTTTGCTGTGGAAGAAGAGTTTTAATCTACGGAAATTAATAGATTTAATACTGCTGATCTAGTAATGTGTGTCGAGGTTTTAGCCTCCAGTTTTACAGAGGAGAAAAGTAAGCACCAAAGGACGCGCTCACTTCCTGGCAGTCACACAGGCATCTGCACAAACAAGCCAAGAACCCCAGGACCAAGTCGATGATTTTCAACCACAACACCTTCACTTCCCAAAAAGTGCCAGAGGTGAGCTCAGGCTCCCCTTTCGCTGTCAGTAGTTGTGTTTTTTTCCCCCGGGGGGGGGGGGTAGGGGGGAGGACAAAAACAGGTTGATAGAAAACTTTTAATTCTATTTTTAAACATCTACTGAGGGCAAAGGCCAGGTGTTCTGCCAAAACAAATTAGACAGGTTTTTTTTTTGTTTTTTTGGCAATGCTGGGGATTAACCCAGGGTCGCATGTGTGCTAGGCAAGCGCTCTGCCACTGAGCTACATCCCCAGTCCCAGACAAAAAATCCTTATATTAGCAGAGTTCCAACCTTGACCCAAAAGAGATATAAAACACCCCTTGAGAAGAGAGGCCAGTAATTCTGAGTACAGTGAATTCCCAGCATTGGCCTTCTGTAAGAAGGGAGGCTGTGCCCCGAATGAGGGAAGAGTCAGAGCGTGACTCAAAGACTATTTCAGTACCAGATCCTGTTTCAACCTTGCTGTCCAGCTGTTTGCCGAGAATGTAAAGTTGTCTGGTTCCAAGTTAGAGAACGGGATGAAATCATCCCTAAAGCCACATAGGCAGGACCCGAAAAAGCACGTTGCAATTACATAACACAGCCACGCAACAGGAGCCTGGCTCGCACCTTGTGGCTACCTGGCTGGACTGCATGCCTCAGCCCAGGGGGGCGAAGTCAGAGATCCAGCAAATGGGGAATGCCATAAAATCCATTCCTCATGTACTGCAGGCTAACAGAGGGGAGAGAACAACCTAAAGAACCACCCAAGAAAGAAGTCAATAGTGTTTGAAATGCAGACGCTGACCAATGACAATACCTGCTTGTCCAAATGCAGTCAGCCAACCCTTCCTTCCTAGTCCTCTTCCACAGCTGAGCCCACCTTCCCCGCAGGAATCACTAAGGAAGTCAAACTCACTTCCTTCGGTACCACCCTGCATCTTTCAATGCCCACGCCCATCATCCCCTGCTTACCTCCATGGTTTCTCCCTGCCTCCTTTAGAAGAGTAAGAGAAAATCGAGGTTCCAGAAGTATCAAACTGTAAGATGCTCCAGGAAACAAGGATTCAGGAAGCTAATGAGTTCAGAGCCATGGACAAGAAGAGCACCGACTCCAATTTTGAGGGTGAGAAAGACCTCATGGTCACAATTACCATTTCAGCGATGGTATAGGCCAAATGATCATTCACAGCTTGGCTGGAAGCTAAACTAGCAAGGATAGCATTGTTTCCATAGTAAGAGGAATTCCAAGTTCTAAATAACTGGTCTGCAAACAAACTTTTGGAACACTAAGCATTCATAAGTTGGGCCACCCATAAAACATGTAACTATACATTTTTCTCCTTGGGTTTCCTCTTCCTAGCAGCTGCAGAAGACAACAGAAAGTACACACATATGTAACTGGGAACTACAATCTGGCCTCCTCCTTCAGAGTTACTTCAACTGACAATGGAGTTGGTGATAATCATTGCTCCTAAGGCCTCGGGGTGAAGTTATTCCTCCCAGTGCCCAATGAGAGTGACTGAACTCACTTCTGGATAAGCTGTGACTGTTGGGAAAGAGACTTTGAACATTATGAGGAGGTAGTGAAGACAATAGGTTTGGGGAGGGTTTTATTTGGGGGCCAAAAACGTAAGTAGTGCTGTTGCTACTGTGGCCCAAGAGACAAGTCAAGCTCCTAAGGAACTTGGTGATTTCTTCTGAGCAGTACTCTAACTGTACTTGTGAGTGTGTGTATGTGTGCCCCACATGTGCATGAACAGAGATAATCAGGATAAGGAATAGGTTAGAGGGAAAACGATGATGTGCTTCCAAAGGGGAAAATCACTGACACCGCATACTGGCCAAGCCTGTCCTAGTATTGTGTTCCCTTCAAAGAACTACAATCATGGGTCAAACCTCGAAGGAAACTCCTAGACGTCCCCATCAACAGTACCCAGAGTGGTGGTGGCCAAAACAGATGAGCAAGAAGAAATAATGGTCAGATCTTCCTACCAGGAAAGGGGCAGTGCCTCGAATTCCATGGCAGCCGCATCTGGATGATATAATTCTGCCTCCTTGGCTAAAGCTGATTGGACCCAGGATGAATGTCTGTCTGAAGCAGAGCCAATCAAATTTTCTCTAGCAGGAGTTTGGAATTTGGATTTAGAGACAGCTAATCTCTGTGTTTGGTCGGAGCTCTGCAGCAGCTATGTTGCATAATATGTATAAGCTAGAGAGGGAACAATCAACCAGATGTGCAAGGAGGAGGTGAGATAAGAGTCAGAGAAAGAGAATTCCGGCTTTCCCATTCTCAGCTCCAGCTCCTTCTGGAAGCCATCTGCATTCTGCCCTTCAAGATGCTCCCTGTCCTTATAATAAATGCTCTTTTTTGTTAAAGCTAACTTGAATTTACCTTAGTTATTTGAAACTAGAAACACTTTGATTAAGCCATATTACCATAAAGTAAGTCAGGATTTTGCTATGAAAAGAACATAGACTTTTGAACCTGCCAATGGTAGGTTCAAATTGTGATGCCCCTGAATACAAGCCACCAACTCTAAAGTAAGTTTTCTAGACTGATTGAGCCTTAGTTTCCTCACCTTGAAATGCAGTTGGCTGCCGTATCTGATTGTGAAAATTAGAAAATCATATATAGGGCCTCTGATCCACAGTTGGCATGGATTTTAACTTCTAGCAGAATTCAGTAGAGTAGTACTGAGTAGTACTACAAGAAGTAGTACTACATTTTGCACATTTCCTGGCATACATGGTCCCACTGAACCTCATCCATGGATCCTCAAGGATTGAACAATCTGATAAACTTCTTTCTTTCCGTGGTATATCTTCCAATTCTCCATGTCTCAGAATGTGCCCCTAGGTTCAACCTGTAGACAAAGGTAACCTGCATTAACAACCCTAGCCCAGCTAATACCATTTGTTGCTGCAACATAACATGTAGGTTCCTAATTAATTTGGGAGGAAGACTTGGATATCCCAAGATAGGTTCTTTAGTTTCCTATTCATTGACTAAGTCCATTTTTCTGATATTATAACAGAATTCCTGAGACTAAATAACTTATAAAGAAAAGAGGTCCACTTAGACTCAAGAGTCTGGAGGCTGCAAATCCAGGATCAGGGATTTGTGTGTGGTGAGGAGGCTCTTGTGCTGATTCAACTCGGGGTGGAAAGCAGAAGGACAAGCAGGCATGTGTGAAAGAGACAAAACCTGACAAGTGGACTTAGTTCATAACCACCTAGTCCTGTGTAGCTAACCCATCCTCTCAGGAGGAAGAACTCGCTCACTTGCATGAGAAAGCATGAATACTACAACTACCTCCTCTTCTCCTCCTCCTCCTCCTCCTTCTTCTTTTTGCTTTAATTAATTTATCTATTTGCACTGCTGGGGATTGAACCCAGGAATGCTCTGCTAGGTAGCTGTATCCCGAGCCCTCCCTACTTTTTATTTTTGAGACAGGGTCTTGCTGTTTCCCAGGCTGGCCTTGAACTGGTGAAGCTTCTGCCTCAGCCTGCCATGGCTGGGATTCCAGCATACCTGACCATGAATCCCTCTTAAGACCTGATCACTCTTGAAGACCCCACTCCCAACACTGCCACCATGGCAGTCAAATCTTACCATGAGGTTTGGAGGGAACAAACCATAACAGGCACCGCAAGCATTCACTCTACTATTTTTTAATCACTGGTCTACTTGAATTTCTCCCTTCGGGAACTGTGAAGGAGGACAGAAAATGTGTCTGTCATTTCTAGGATTACACTCCACAGAGACGGTATTCAATAAATGGCAAATAAATACACACATAATGTTTTATAACCATAAACTATAAATTATGCTGATCTTTCACTCAAGAAATAAAAAACTCAGTGTGCAGGCAATAAAAGGGTTTTGCTCTACTTCAGAACCCATCACCCCAACACACCACTGGAATTCAGTCCACCACAACCTAAGCAGGGCTGAAGGAAGGAAGTTTCTGCTTGGTCAACTCTAAAGAACTAAATTTTTGGCAATGGAGCCCTGTATAATGCACAGTGTTGGGTCTTCTACTCTAGGATATTTCTAAAACTACAACACCAAACACGTAAACACACACACCACGAATAAGTGCCAGACCTCCACAGACTCGTCTTGCACGACAGTCGATCAAAACATCCACATGCTGCTGTTTCTGTGTGCTGAGAGTACTCGTGGAGATGAGGGTGCTGGGGTAGAGCAGCCTCAAGACACGTACAGCACCCTCGGCAAGATTCCAAGCGATGAAACCAAAACCAACCAAGTCACGCTGAGATTTGCAGGTAAAGTCTGGTCTTACTTCCACATTATTACAGCTTTAACTGACTCATAGATAATCTAGCCATACTTTTTTACTGAAACTGAAACTTTTATTCACTTACCTAACAAACATATTAAATAAATCCTTATTGTGTGCCAGGAACACTGCTAGATCCCAGGAATATAAAGGTAAACAAGAAAGCCAGTGTACCTGACCTCACAATTAAAGGACTGACTTCCTTTATAGCAGGAAAAACAATGTTTTAAAAGCAATCATACAAAAGTGTGAAGAGTGGTGTGGCAGGCCGTGCCTGTGCCACTTCACGGGGACCTACACTTGGCCTAAGCTAGAGCAGTGGTCTCAAAGTGTGGTCCGCAGTCCAGCAGTGTGCATGACTAGTTTTAACAACCCCTCCCAGAGCAGTTCAACTAGATTACCGAGTTCTTTTAAAACTTCCCCAGCTAAATATAAATTAGCACAACCACTATGGAAATCAGTATGGAGGTTCCTCAAAAGGCTTAGCATGGAACCACCATATGACCCAGCTATACCACTCCTCAAAAAAGTCCTCACACCACAGTGATCCATGCATACTCAGCACAATTCACCAGCCTAGGTGACCACAATAGATGAATGGACAAAGAAAATGTGGTACATATACCTAACAGAGTTTTATGAAGCCATAAAGAAAAGTGAAAATACAGCATTTGCAGGAAAATGGATAGAATTTGAGGCCATTGTGTTAAATGAAGTAAGCCAAACTCAGTAGGTCAAGGGTCCTATGTTTTTTCTCATATATGGAAGCTAGAGAGAAAAACAGAAAAGAAAGGTGTTGGAGGGTATCTCATGAAAATCAGAAAGAGATCAGTGGAGTAGAGGAAAGGGACCAGGAATGGGAGGCAGAGAGGTGGAGGGGAAGTGCTGGGGAGGGATATTGGCCAAATTATATTGTGACGTTGTGTGCTTGTACAAATAGGAAACAACACATTCCATCATCATGTTCAACTCTAATGCACTAACAAAAAAATGTACATACAGAAAAGCTAAAACTTCCCAGCTGATTCTAATGTGAGTGAAGAGTTGAGAACTACTGGTCTGTCACAGGGTAAGGAAAGACCTCCATGTGGATCTGACACCTAAGCTGAGACCTGGGAGGAGTAGAAGTTAGAAAATAAATATGAAAAAAAGAGAAAAGGCAGAAAAAACTTAAATTGGAAAGGGCAGAAAAGCACGATGCATCTGAGGAATTCAAAGAATTCAACAGGGCTGGATTGCGGAAAGGTTGAAAAAGAGTTCTGAGATGAGGGTGAAGGGGCCAGCTGGATGAGAAAGAAGGAATCCGTAAGTTTAAAAGTTGAACTAAAAGACCAGAGGAAGCCTTTTCAAGCAACTTGATATGACCAGCTCTGTATTCTTGAAGTAATCACTGGCTACAGCATAGAAAGAGATTGATTGAGTGGAGCAAAATTGAATGCAGGTGCTTCTAGGTCAGAGGTGGTTGCAGTATAGGTTGGAGAGAAATGAACCCCCTCTTGCACTACTTAAGAGAAAGAATTGCTAGGACTAGGGAACTGGCGGAATGCTGGCAATACAGGAGCTCAAAATTCAATGTTGACTTCCATGTTTATGATAAAGGCAATTGGATGGGCGACTGTGGCGGAAAACACAAGCCCAGGCTTCAGCATGTTGACTGAAAGGTGAAATATACAGCGAAATGTCTGTGAGGCTCTGTGGCAACAGGTCTGCGAAATGCTGGTTTAGGAGAAGCATGCTTATGTAGTTATTGGATGGAACTCATGTATTTTGATTTAACCTATAGTCGTACAAGTTTGAGGTAAACAAAGCTTAGAACCCAATCCTCTTAGGAACACTAATGAATAGAGGTAGCAAAGGTTAAAAACAGGAATGACCAGAGCAGTAGGAAGAAAATCAAAGGACGAGGTGAATGGAATTCAGGAAAGTTGAGGGAATAGAAAGTTCTGAGAAGCAAAGACTACAGAGTCTAACAGCGCTTAAAGTTCAAACAAGGTAAAGACCAAAAGGGCCCATTGGACTGGTGATATTGAAGGTCAATACTGACCTCAAGAAAAGGAGGCTTGAAAGAGTGGGAGAGATGAAATGTGAACTGCAGGTAAGGAAACAAAGATGGCAAGTGGGCAGCATGGTCAAGAAAGATAAGGATTCCTAGAGAGGAATGTGAAAATAATTAAAGGATTTTAAAAAACATTGCAATTGGCAAGAAAAAGAAAATATTTTATTCATCCCCTAATAATTCAAAATTTTGCCTGTTTTGCTAACTACGTAGACTCAGAAAGAATAAAATTACCTGAGATGCACACTCTATGAGAATGATTCAGCATTTTTATTGAACAAGATACTCTAGCTACATGCCTAAGGTTAGGCTCTCAATAAACCTAATGTTCATTGAAGGTGAAGAGGAGCCAGAGCATTTTAAATAAGAGTGCAGGGTTAAGTTGATGGAGTTCAACTAAAAATA
This sequence comes from Aplodontia rufa, assembly GCA_004027875.1. Classification (NCBI taxonomy): domain Eukaryota; kingdom Metazoa; phylum Chordata; class Mammalia; order Rodentia; family Aplodontiidae; genus Aplodontia; species Aplodontia rufa. The sequence continues at coordinate 2,447 of PVKS010030382.1, read as the reverse complement.
AACCAAAGCAAGATGCTTTTGCAAACATAAATTGCTAAATGACAATCAATGCAAATTTTGCTGCAAACTATCAATCTCAGTAGAAAATATTATGCACAAAAGTTAGAGCTTTTCAGAAGTTTAAAATCGGGCCTGAAGTGGTGGCTCAGTGGTTATGGGGCTTGCATGGCATGCACGAGGTCATGGGTTCAAACCCCAGCACCACATACACAATGAAGTTTCAGAGCAATGAAGGCCACATGAAAAACTAAATGAAATTGATTCTTTCTCTTTCTCACTGTCCTTCTCTCTTAAAAAAAAAAAAAAGTTTACAAACTTTTAGATGAACTAATATCAAATGTTAATGATATGAGTTCAAGCTTAGACACACAGTCATTTGAGTGATTCAGGAGGTCTTAATAGGAAACCATGCAACACATCAGTGATACTGAAGCAAAGGCTGAATATCTACAGTGCTGAGAACAGTGTCAGGCATCAGAACCTGGACCATTCCCAAGTTCTGCAGAATCCTCACTGTGTGTCCCTACCATAGCCCACCTACTAGCTCCTTGTCATTTCATCTGCCTTGTTCTATTTAGCTCCAATATGTATCATACACATTTATGCAGTACTATGCATGCATAATTATATATGATACACGTTATTATTGTGCATATAAATTATGCAATACACCAATATAAGCATGTATATGGCATTATTAATATTATGAAATACACTTAATCATGCATAGTCTAATTATACCCATGAATTGTGTGTGTGTGTGTGTGTCAGTCCTGGGGATTGAACCGAGGGCCTTGCACATGTTAGGCAAACACTCTACCACTAAGCTGCATCCCCAGGCCTTTTTATTTCATTGGTGACAGGGTCTTGCTAAGTTGCCCAGGCTGGCCTCCAACTTGGGATCTTGCGCCCCAGCCTCTGGAGTAGCTGGAATCACAGGCTACACCACTTTGCCCAGGTTCTCAGGAATGATCTTCACTAGAGGTAGTGACCAGTGGCCCACAGAGGCCTAACATTACACGCACTGCTAGTGATGGGGGTGAGTGAGGCTGGCCCCTTGCTAGCAAGGAGAAAGGGTGACTTCAGTTGAATAAGTCCATCAGAGGATTTCCATTCTCCTTGCCAGTGAATCATTTAGGGAAAAGATGGTGACACAATTCTGACCGAGGAACTTCAGGGGGGAACCAACTGGAGTAGTTATTGAACAGTCTGTTCTTGACAGGCATGTAAGGAAAATGCATGTGGCCGTTCCCCTTCCTGCCTCTGGCCATTGGAACATCAGATACAAGGCTTGGATCTGCTGCAGCCACTTCGATGGACAATCAGAAGTCATCAGCTGCCACACTGAGGAGGATGACAGAAGACGGAAACAACCGGGCCGCGAGGACGCTGCTGAACGTTAAATCAACCACTCCTGAGACATCTTATACCCATGCTTCTGATTTCGTGGACTTGCAAATCTTCCTTTCTGCATAAACCAATTTTACCCAAGCTTCTGCTTCCTGCAGCTCACAGTTGCTCATTATCTCTAACATATGGATATTTCTAAAGCACATTTCTAACATACTGATTATATCTAATGTAACAATGTCTGTATCAATTGATGCTAATTATTTTAAACACTAGATGCTTAGATGAAAACTGCTATTGAAAGAACAAAACACAATATGTCAATTTTCCTCATTATTTGCAATAAAGTTGATTACATGCATCTTGGTTGCTTCTTTCTCTCCTTTCATGATTTCCTATAGAAAACTCTACAGCAAATAACCTAAAAGAAACTGGAGAAAGGGGACTTTTAATACCAGATTCACATCTCAAACTCTTACCTTAGAACAAGAATTGATCTTGCTATGGACAAACAAAGTCATGAATATTAGACTAAAAATCTAAAAATCACAATCTTTCTAGTATGCATGCTAAAATGAATTTATGGGCTAGCATCTTAAGACTTTGAAAAAGTACTGGAACTAATAGGACCCTATAGGAAAGAAGGAAATAACTGTCCTGAAAAACTGAGCTTTTATTCCCCATCAATTCTCCTCATATACCCAAGTGTTAACTGCATGCATGAAAATAAAAATCTAAAGCTACCTTTGTTCCCCTCCATGCAGCTCAACTAGCGCTCAGCTATCAAGGCACATTTATTTACTTCCCAGCCCTGTGCTGCTCTTTCGTAACCTCCAGAAGTGCCACTGAATGTGGTGGAGGGAAGGGAAACAGGGAAGACTGGAGTTTCCCTTATTTCTTCAGAAGTCAAGTTTTGTTGATGCAGTTTGCAAGATGACTTCGATTCTGGGTCTCTGAATTTGCTCATATCCACATTACCATTCAAATTCCAAAAATTGTTTTCAAAAACTAAAACATACATTGTCTCAGCTTAGTTCTTATATAGATGTCCCTAGCGCTGTTCCCTGCCCTAATGGTACAGAGATAAAAACAGCAGT
>PVKS010030381.1:0-24460 GCA_004027875.1 Aplodontia rufa | reverse complement strand
GTTTGAACCCATGTACTCGCGTATGCTGGGCAAGCACCAAATCCATCGAGCCACCACTCCAGTCCCAATGTCCAAGATTTTTATATTTGAAAAAAAAAACTATTTAATTTCTTAAGTGGTAAAGGAAAATTTAAGTCCAATTCATATCATTTCTACTACATTTCCTCCTATGGCTTAGACTTGTCCCTTCTGTCACAAGCATGCTGGGTCCGGCTCCCGCACAGCTCTTTCCACCTGGGACTTCATTTATCTAGTCCTTAATGTGCTGAAATTTAAAATGAGAATGGTAATATCTACCAAGTCATCCTCATGGAGCTGTGGTGAGAACTAAATTAAATAATATTGCTGCCTTCCTTTTGTGTAATATTTTAGTTTTTTAATTGCATTTACACATTTTATTCTCCTGTCAACTCTTTAGGCATGAACGCCCTCCATAAGGCCAACACAGAAGGACAACTGGGCAACTCACATTCTCCACATCACTGCCAGACCCTGCTCTTTTTGCCCTAATACCAGCTGATACCATAATAAACACTGGATCTCTTGTTTCTGCTCATTAACTGGTTAAAGTTTCGATTATAGAGAGAATTAAATGAAATGCTAGTCTCATCTCATTCAAACACTTTCACAAGTAAATCAATCAACATTGCCAGCATCATACACAGGATCCAGCCCAGTTATACCCCTTCAGGTATTGTATGTAATGGGTCCTTGGAAAACTGAAGAGCCCTCCGCCCTCACAGTGGCAACATGCAGGTATGCTCTAGGGTCCATGTGATGTGTTATTTTCTTGCCTGACTTTCTCTGTAGTCACACTCATCTCACCCCTCCATGGAGACAGGTCAACCATACAAAGAAGTCGTGAGTCAAATGGTAGTCAGTAAGACCAAACTCAACTCTGTAGTCACTTAGTTAATCATAAATCATTGTTATTCTCTCCCAGTCCTTAGGACCAGAGTTCGCCCTTCCCAAAGCAAGTCCACGTCCTCCCTTTGAGTAATGGAGTTGACAACCCCAACTCAAACACAAGTTTGCCCAGTGCACAGACTTATCAGCACTGCTTGGAGTGGACGTGGGCAGGGGCAGGGGATAGAACAATGGCGCCCTGGCTACAGGGGAGGCTTTATCGGCCTGCCATCAGAACGGGGCCAGCGCTTGTTTTCCTTTCTGTTGAGCGTGTGAGCTAGTTCCCGTGTACAGTACCAGGCAGTGTAAAAGGTGGCTGTGGGCCCCTCTGTTTGGGAGGCCTGTTGACACAAGGTGGAGTCCAGATGATGTAGGCTGATTCCCGCCCTATTTTTCTGATAGCCATAAATGAGGAAAACATCACAGGCCCCTTTGCCCAGAGCTTGAGGGTTCCAACTTTCTGGGGATGGAGATTTTTTTTTTCCCCATCTTGGAAAAAGCTGTGTTTTCCCCTCTCATGGAATGGTTCACAAGAGGGGATATGTCCAAGAAAAGGCAACATACACACAACTGGTACCATGAGAAAGGACACAAAGAATTTAAGAATTGCTACAGAGGGCTGGAGCAGTGGCTCAGCAGTCACAGCACTTGCTTGCCTGGCATGCACGAGGCTCTGGGTTCAAACCCCAGCACGACTAAGTGTCAGCGCAAAAAAACCCAGATGAAAAAAATAAATAAAATTGATTCTCTCTCTCTCTCTCTCTCTCTTTCTCTCACTCTCCCTTATCTTAAAAAAAAAGAAGAAGAAGAAGAAGAAGAAGATTTGCCGCAGAACATGAGGCCTATGACTCTTTGACCAAACCCTTGTCTCATCCTGGGGCCTACCAGACAGATGAAGGAAGGGCCTATCACCTAACCTAGATTTCAGTTTTTAGAGCTTATCATGCCTTGAAATATCTCCCAGTTATCTATGGTAATTCATATGACCTGTGGATTTGTAAGGGATCTTCCTAGAAATTACTTGGGTTTTTCTGTGTGTAGTCCTTCTGGGAGTAATAAATATTCTGGTTCAATTAAAAATTATTCTGGGGCTGGAGTGGTGGCTCATTGGTTATGGTGCTTGCCTGGCATGCACTAGGATGCGGGTTCGAACCTCAGTACCACCTACACAGCAAAGTGTCTAATCAAAGCCACATGAAAAACTAAATAAAATTGTTTCTCTCTTTCTCCCTCTCTCTTTTTATTTACTTTTTTATTTTTTAAAGAGAGAGGGACAGTGAGAGACAGAAAGAGAGAAGCAATTTTTTAATTTAGTTCTTCATGTGACTTTCACTCCTCTGACACTTTGTTGTGTACGTGGTGCTGGAGTTTGAACGCACGTACACATGTATGCAAGGCAAGCACTGTAACTGCTGAGCCACTGCTCCAGCCCCCTCCCTTTCTCTCTTTAATAAGAAATATATATATATATATATATATATATATATATATATATATGTATATACATATTTTTTTCTGGTTCAAAGGGCCTCACTTTGTGGCATGTTTTTTGGCAACAAACCTTATTCCTAGCCCAAACTTCTCTTCCCTACCTCAATTTCCATTCTCTTGTAGTATAGTTGTGTTATTTTAAAACTACTTGAAATTTGTACTAGAAAAGAGGTAACGGTAAGTCAAAAGTGCAATACTTCTAGAAAGGGGATTTATGGGCCTTTCCAAGATGGGATTGAACAGTTTCTCCAAACTGTAGGCTTTAGAATCAGAGTTCGGAAGTGGAATCAAGTTTTAGGGACTTCAAGAAATTGGTAAAGGTATTGTTTTCCTTCAGGTAAAAATATAAGTCATGAATTCAGGTCTTTTCTGAGCTAGGTTGGGTTTTGGTCTCAGTCTCAATTCCCACTTCCTCTACTTACTGCTTTGTAAGCTGGACACACGACTCAGCCTCTCTGAACATTGGCTATGCTCACTGAGAACGCGCTCACTGGCTCAGCACACGGTGAACTAACACATACGTGTCCCCCGCCTCTCTTCCGTTTTCAAGCTATTTTCTCTTCTTCATCCTGCAGCAATGTATTATCTACAAAATACATCAGAGAATCTGTTCAGAAAGCGAATCGCACGAACATTGCCACCAGCGGAAAGAACATTTTCTTCACTGGGTTTTTAGCATGGGAGCTCCTACTGTGGTTAAGAAAACAGTTTATGGAGCCAGTCAGTCTGGATTCAAATTCCAGCTTCATTTATAAGCTCTGGGCCTTGGGCCGATTATCTAATCTTTCTAGGCCTCAGTTTCTTCATCTGTAAACTGGGATAGTACTTTAAACAGTATATATGTTTGGAGAATCAAACAAGGTAATCTAAGTGAAGTGTTTTATTTAGTGATTGGCATATAAACAAGTAATGTTAGCAATTATTAGTATTTATTACATTATAATTCTTCTATGGTGATTGTTAGGATTCTGTTATTATGATGCTATCCGCATTATCCAGATTGGGAACAACAGAAAATTTGTTCGACTCCTTAATTCTCAAATTTACTGTCTTCATCATTAGTGAGTAGTATTGGTAAGAACATTCCCCTCTCCGCTTCTTGTGGGTCATTAGCTCTGTGATAATATGTGTTATTACTTAATTGGGGTCAGGACTGGGCTAGGTACTTTCCATGCATTATCTCATTGAATCCTGCTCACAACCTATGAACTCAGTTACTTTTATTTTACCATTTCACAGAAGAGAAAAAAAGGTTTAGTGAGATGTCACTTCACCTAGGACACATGGTAAGTGATGGATGAAAGAAGTCCCTAAACTATCTGGACTCCAGGGGCCAAAAGGATCAGACCAGTGATGACCTCTAAGATTCCTTCCCAGCACTGATGTTTACTATTCACTGTAGACTGATTGTAGGTTTTATTTTCTTACCATCTGTTGTATATGTGAGTATATTATGTTTGGATAAAGCTTTGTCTTTACTCCAGCAAATTCTATATAAATAGGCTTATTTCTCACTGTGTCTCTCCTCTCTGTATCCCCCAAAGCCTTCCAAGAGCTCTTCCTCCTTCTTCAGTACCCTCCCCCGGTCCCCCCAGCCTTTCTAACATATCCCTTCTTCCATCAGAGTCCACAGCCTCACCTCCTCCCTCTGCCATCCCTACACTTAGACCAGCCTCACATTCCATCTGCCATCAAGTCCTAAAGGCCATGCCTCTAAACAGCACCAAGACCCAGTTCCAACTATCAACATGTCTTGGAGTCCAAATTCACTTCAAAAAGGCTAAAAAGAATTCTATGAATTCCAGCAGCTGCTCTTACCATACAGACCCATACACTGATTATCTATTCCTGGAGGACTGGAATTCTAAACCACTAACACACACGCAAAGTGCCAGGAGATCTTGTTAAGCACAGATTCTGAGTCCATGGCTCTGGGGATGCAGCCCAAGATTCTGCTTTTCCCTGCTACACACCTTATCTCAGTTATGCCTCTCAACACCCCTTCAAGAAAGGCATGCTGTTCATATTTACAGGTGCAAAATGGGTTAAGAGAGGTTTAAGAGACCAAGATCCCACAGCCAGTGAGTAGCAGAGCTGGGATCTGAGCCCAGCTAGATCCTTCTGACTCCCTACAGAAAAGGAAAGCCAGAGGAAGGAGAGAGAGCGGGAGAGGGGGAGTGGGAGGAGAGGGAGGGAATGGGAAGGGAAGGGGAGGAACACACACACATGTAGGTGTATTGAAGCTACCTCATTGTTCCTCTCATTTTAACAGCACAAATACAAACAACTAGAGAAAACTCTCAGTCCTACATGTCAGCACTTACTAAACACAGAAGCTGTAGGTGTGAGTAGGAATGCTCAGGGACCTGTTGCTTCCTCTCATTATCAACAGGCTCATGGAGGCCTTTCCTAAAATTTCTGCTTGGGACTCCCCACTTTGTTTCTGTTACTGATTAAACTTATTGACACTAACCCTTTTTTTTTTCTTTAGCAATCCAGTCCCATAGAGACTCTTACAAAGAAGCATTTCATAATTAATTTGAATTATGAAAGTAAGAAGGTAATAATAGGGATCATTAGTGGTGAGTCACTGCCACCTCACAGAGTAGAAACAGGACATTGTGAAGTCAACGAGAAAAGGGTGTAACCTCAGCTCCTCCAAGGGGGCAGAAATCCTCTGCAGCCGCCATAAGCTAGTCCTCTGCTGGAAGCCTTCTAGGTGCCCTGTCATCTAGTTGGAATATGTGTGTGGGGTAGGGTGTTAGTCAGCTTTTTGTCACTGTGACCAAAATATCTAACAACAACAAATCTGAGAAAGGAAAGTTTATTTTGACTCACATTTTCAGAGGTTTAGTCCATGGTCCACCAAATCCATTGCTCTGGGCCCAAGGTAAGGTGGAACAACATGGTGGGAGGACTTAGCACGGGAGAGCTGCTTGGCTCATGTTGGTCAGGATGTAGGGCCTCCCCTGCTCCCCCACAAGGAATCCTTCCAGGACACAGCCCCAGTGACCCACCTCCTCCAGCCATGCCCCACCTGCCTACAGTCACCACCCAATCAGTCCATTCCAGTCAGGATGGATTGATTGGGTTGTAGCTCTCACAATTCAGTCATATCACCTCCAAACATTCTGTATTTAACACGGAGGGCTTTGGGGATACCTCATATCCAAATCATAACAGGTAGGAAAGAGGAACAGAAAATGCTCATGAGTTTAGTGGGTACCTAAAAGGTGTCCACCTGATAAGGAAAGTGGCTGCTCCAAGAACCCAAAGACAAGCTCCAGAGCTAGTGGGCAGCATGGCATAGTCAGGAGGCAGGACATTGGCCAGGACCTGAAGGAAGAATGGGACTTGGTGGTCCAGGTAGAAATCAGAGACCACTCAGACAGGCCCAGGGAATGGAGAGTGAACCAGGGTATTCTCGGAATGAGGAAAAATGGGAGAAGGACCTCTGCCCATAGACACAGAAGAAAAATATGGGTGGGCTTCCTTCCAGGTGGCTTTGCAGGCCTCACCAAAGAGTGTGGCCAGCACAGAGTAGGAGAGGGACCTTAGGGAAGATGACAGTCAAGGCAGTAAGTGGTAAACGAGCCATCTACAGTGGCTTTGGACCCTGGCTTGCCCACATAGTAAGTATAAAATGGATAGATGACACCTGCTTTAACCTTAGATAATTTCAACTGTAACTTGGGCATGATTAATATTTCTCATAGTATTCTTTCAGTAGATCCTAGTTTAAATATATACACAAATATATATGTAGTAATATACATCTATATGCATAATACATAAATACACATGCATTATATATACACATATGATATATTTATGTATGTATAAATAAATTCATAAATGTATATTTATACATACATAAATACAGACACACACATATACCCCCCATCAGTATTAGGGACTGGGGACTGAGCTCAGAGGTGCTCTGCCACTGAACTGTAACCCCAGACCTTTTTTATTTTCATTTTGACACAGGGTCTTGCTAAATTCCAGGCTAACCTTGAACTTGGGATTCTTTTGCCTCAGCTCCCAGAGTCACTGACATTACAGTTGTGCAACAAAACTACCAGCTTAAAGTCAAGATTAAAAGGAAAGAAAGAAAGGGGTTGGATTGGTTATGGCGCTTGCCTGGCATGCACACGGACTCAGGTTCGAACTCCAACACCACGCACACAATAAAGCATGGGAGCATCAAAAGTCACATGAAAAACTAACTAAACTTTATTCTCTCTCTCTCTCTCTCAAAAAAAAATAAAAATAAAAAATGGAAGAAAGAGAAGAACTGAGCCAGGTGTGGTGGCACGCACCTGTCACCTGTAGTCCCAGCTATATGGGAAGCTAAGGCAAGAGGATCACTTGAGCCAGAAGTATGGGACCAATCCAGACAGCATAGGGGTACCTCATCTCAAAAAAGAAAAGAAAGAAAAAGAACTGGGTGAAGAGGTTGCTAATGGTACAAAGGAGTGGTGTGGAATGGCAACTGACACCTGCCTAGCTCAGACTCTCAGGTCGTTTGTAACTTGGTGACTCACACCATGAGCCTGGAGCTGGTCAAGGGGACACTTGGGTCAGCAGCCCAATCTCCAGCATATCCCTGAGAGGGAGAGGTGAGAAGAGAAGGAGGACTAGTCTAGGGCAGATTCTCCAATGATAGACTTGTTCCAGGGCCTGTCCAGAGCCCTTCCTAACTTCAGAGAACAATGAACCAAGTCCAAGCACACCTGAAGAGGCAGGGACACCAGGCCCTCTCCCAGGCTCCCTGCCCATGGCCTTCCAGAAATGCCAAAGAGGAACAAGGACAGGGGAACCTCCAGTCACCACGGGAAGGGCACTTCTCTTCTCCATGGGACATGAGCCAGGGATCCAAGTGAAGGACATTCAGTTTGCCTTTTTGTTAACAGATTAGATGAACAAATAGCACAAGGCCTCTTAGAACAATGAGCCAAGAAAAGGCTGGGCCAGAAGATCGTGGGTCTGGGTTCCTGATTCCTAAGCATGGGGACCAAAGGCTGCCTGGGTGAAAGGTCCGTGACCGCCTCTGAGTGACCTGTGGCTGCTCAGGCCTGTTCCTTCCAGGGTGCTTTCAAAGGCCTCCAGGCTCCAGGGACTCCGTGCCTTCCACGATTCATTATTCAGCAAGCGTCAGATTCTGTTTGGAAAGCACACATTTCCTGCAGAACCATCCAAGTGGGACACTTTTGCATAATTATACTATTTATCATCATAACAACCCTGTCATTTAGGTATTTTTAATCCCCATTCTACAAATGAAGACATTAAGACTCAGAGAATCGGTTCCAAGTGCCAGTGCTGGTAAATCATGGCTCTGGGATTCGCTCCTGGGCCTCATTCCCAGACCTCTGTGCTTTTCCCAAGGAAACAGCACTTCTGTTACCAGCAGCACCAAATGGCTTTCGTTTATTGAGCATCTACTGTGTACTCGGCACATAAGTAGATATAGAAGATTTTGTTTAATCCTGTTTGATCTTGGGAAAGTTGGTTCGTCTTCCTGTGTTTCAATATTCTAATAAAATAGGTATAGATAGGTAGTAGATGGTGAAACTGGGATTTGAACCCATGAACTGATTCCAGAACATATTGTTTTAAATACTAAATTCTATATGCCACATCATACCAAACCTGTTTCCCCTATTTCCTTTCTTTATCATTTTGGAAAAAAGTCAAGACAGGAAATAAACGTGGGACAAACAAACTTGTCCTAGGGCCTTTCCATGGCACCAATAGCAACCATCAACCCAAGAGCTCTAGCAAAATATCTGAGTCCTCTTAATTCAGTATTTTTCTTTCTTTCTTTCTTTCTTTTTTTTTTTTTTTTAGAGAAAGGGACATTTCATTTAGTTTTTCAAGTGGATTTCGTTGCTCTGAAACTTCGTTGTGTACATGGTGCTGGGGTTTGAACTTGCGTACTCACACATGCCAGGCAAGCACCCTAAATGCCGAGCCATTGATCCAGCCCCATTAATTCAGTGTATTTTTACATACCGATAATTATAAAATGGGCAGGCTAATTTAAACTAACCTGTAGTTATCCTATGCAACAGAATTTGACACGGGGTTTTTTTTCCTCCTGAGCTTAAGGCCTTTGTCTCTGTTTGGTCTTTAGCCCAGAAACATGTTTGCCCACATTACGTTAAATCTAATTCTCTGCTGACAAACGCTGTCCCTCCTCCGAACATGTGAGCTATTCAGCCAAAAATAAATAGAAACTTTTATGGCCAGCCACATTGTTTTCACTTCTAAACAAACCTGGAAAGAACACCCATTACTAACATTATTTGTTAATTGTAAATTGCCATCATTAAAATCAACAAAGTTTAAACTTTTCTCAAGTGTTTGGAATTTCGGATTTGGGCAGTAGGAATGGGCATTGGAGGAGGATGTGGCATTCTTCAAAAGAATATGGAAGAGGGGGGCTGGAGAGGTGGCTCAGCAGTTACGGTGCTTGCCTGACATGCGCAAGGATGCGAGTTCAAACCCCGGCACCACGTACACAGCAAAGTGTCACAGCAACAGAAGCCACAAGAAAAACTAAATAAAATTGATTCTCTCTCTCTTTTTCTCTCTCTCTCTCATTCCCTCTTTCTCTTTTAAAAAAAAAATGGAAAAGGGTTGGAGAGGCAGCTCAGCAGCACAGCGGTTGCCTGGCAGGCATGAGTACCTGGGTTCCAATCCCAGCACCACATATACAACTAAGTGGAGGAAAAACACAAACCAGATAAAAATAATAATAATAATAATAAAAACTGACTCTCTTAAAAAAAAAAAAAAGGAATGTGGAAGAGCCAAATGTGGTGGTGTGGCCTGCAATCCCATAATCCCAGCTACTCAGGACACTTAGGCAAGAGGATGGCAAGTTCAAGGCCAACTGGGGCAATAGCAAAATAAAAAGGACTGGGATGTAGCTCGGCGGAAAAGCACTTTCTTGGCATGTGTGATGGCCTGGGTTCAATCCCCAGTAACACGCACACACACAAAGTATGGAAGGAATCTCCATCTAATTGAAGCGCAAACATCCTAAACATTAACAATTCATACATACTTCAGCGAGAACAGCAGAATGCACATAGATATGCATGATTTTAAGATTGTTTATCATGAAATTTTCATGAGGGGCAAAATAAGGACTCACCCCATCACCAGCTCAGATCGCCAGTGTGGCCAATGGGAAGTGCATTCCCAGAGTCCATGGGCTCTTCATTGCATGCACCAGGCTAGCAGTCTACCCCAACAGCAGCTCTGCAGGGTGCAAGCCCCTCTGATGTCCCCAAGACTCAGTCCCTACATCCTTTATGAGCACAAAAGATAAAAAGACACTCTCTGACTCTCCAACACTGTCATGCCAGCCTCACCATGTTTACTTTTATCCACATTGCAAATATTCCTTTCCTTTGCCGAGACCTTTCATTCTAAATTGTCTGGAGCCAGGTAGCCTTCCGGCGTCAGAGGCCCAAAATGCTACAAGTTTCCAGCTCCGGCTGAAACAAGTGTGGTCATGGTCTGATCTTGAAAAGCCCTCTGGCTCCTACCTGAAGCAGGCCTCAGAGCCTAGGAGAGTGAAGTTGCCAGATGGCGTTCAAACAGTGACTGTTGTGTGCTGCCTATTACACCACTGTTTGCTCTGTGGGTCACTGTACCCAGGAAATGAGACCCACCAGCCAGGAGCCCCGCTTACACCTGTGCAAAACCAAGCTGCCCCGGAAGTTTAGGAAGCCCTGCTCTCTGAACAGTGTTATAAAGTATTCCTCGAAATACTGTTACAAACCTTTAAAACTTTACAAAGCAGTTTTACCTGTTCAAAGTGAACGAGCAACATCTGTCAGTTGTTGCTCCACTCAATCTGTTACAAGATACTGGACTACAATCTTTTTTCCACATTTTTAATTGGCTCGCTATAGTTGGTGGGATTTGTTGTTTTGTATTTATACATGCACACTATACAGTTTGGCCAGTGCCGTTCCCTAGTATTTCCCCTCTCCCTCCCTTCTTCCTCCGCCTGGTCCCTTTCCTCCTCTCCATGGACCTCCCCTTTCTTTTTCCTAACTTCCATATGACCCTTGACTTTCTGACTTTGGCTTATTTCTCTTAACATAACGTTCTCCAGTTCCACCCATTTTCCTGCAAATGACATAATTTCATACTTCTTTTCTTTCTTTCTTTTTTTTTTTTTAAGAGAGAATCAATTTCATTTAGTTTTTCATGTAGCTTTCTTTGTTCAGACACATTTCGTTGTGTACGTGGTGCTGGGGTTTGAACCCAAGTCCATGCGCATGCAAGGCAAGCACCGAAACTGCCAAGCCACCGCTCCAGCCCCAATTTCATACTTCTTTGTGGCTGGATAAAACTCCATTTGTATCAAATCTCACATTTGCTTTGTCTGTTCATCCATTAATGGACCTCTAGTCTGGTCCCACAGTTTGGGTACTGTGAACTGTGCCCGTGTGAATATGGATATGCATGTATCTCGATGGTACAATGGCTTTAATTCTATAGGATAAACACCAAGGAGTGGTAAAGCTGGGTCATGTGCTGGTTCCACTCCTATTCTTTTGAGGAACCTCCACACTGATTTCCATAGTGGTTGTGCTAATTTACAATCCCACCAACAGAATAAGTGTTCCTTTTTCTCTACATTCTTTCCAGCACTATTATTGTTTTGACTACAACCTTATTTTAAAGTAAAAGAGCCAATCTTAAAAACTGATAATCATCTTAAAATGAAAAAGACAAGCACTGAATTCCCCAAATAATCTATCTGTAATCAGAAGATGGTAGGTTTCGCTGCTATTAACATTTCTATCCTTTCTGTAATGGCTTGTTTATTTAGCTGAAGGTTTGCAAATGCGATATGCTAATAGCATATAAAAAACGTGATTTTTTTTTAACCTGCATGTTGACGAATTCCACGTTTTTATTCTTTTTTGTTGGAGAAGATAGTTTGACTATGCTATCATGGAAAGAGGAAGAGTTTGGCTTTGAAAAACGAAAGATCTTCATTTAAATCCGGGTTCAGCCATTTCTCTCTTCATGGTCAGGAAAGTTCATTCCGCTGCAGAAGCATAATATTTTTCTACAAATCTATGTCGTAGGTTTCAGTGATCATTAAATAAAACAACATGTTGGGGCCTGCCATGTATCAAGAGTCCCAGACTTTTTCTAATCCTTTCCTATGTAGGAAACATCCCTAGTAAGTAATCACACCTGTCTATGGTGCTGCCCCATTACCCATGCGCCTCCAGAGACAGGGAAACATGGTTTTCACAAGCCCCGATCACACAGCGCAGCATTGGCCAGGCCCAGCAGTGCAAAGATTCCTCCTATTATTTCCAAATTCTCCTCATTTTTTAACACTTTCTGTCCTTTTTCCCAGGTCAAATCAAAGGATATGATCTCAACAATACAACAGACTTACTTTTCTCCTAGGCCTGTTGACTATTGCCTGGTGGCCCCTCTGTATCCCAAGGAATGATGTCCCTTTCTTTGCTGAAGTCTGAGTTTGACATTGCAACTATTTTTATGGGAATTTTCTAAAACACAATCTCAGAAACCAGCACACAAACATCTCTGTGTTTGTGCTGTCCCTGAATTGTTATGATTATACAAGGGTCGTTGGTTTTAAGTTGAATATTCCTCATATCCTTGTGCACACCCCTCCAGTACTTGATTTAATATTTTATAAACTATGTGGTCAGACCTATTGACCCAGGAGGACCCAATGGGACCAGATCCAATGGGAAGGGCCAGCCTTCCCACTGGCTTTGCCACCCAGAGACTGACAACCACCCAGCCAGCTACCCATCAAATCCCTGCTGGGACTCTCTCCCAGCCCCCACTTTCCCAAACATCTTGGGCATCTCAAACAATCCCAATTACACTCAGGTTGTTTAAACAAACAGCAGCACAATTCCCCAGTCCAGAGCCCCAGCAGAGGGATTCCCCGGGTGGACTCTCACCACCTCCACCCCCCACTGCAAGCCACTTTAGGGGAAGAGCGGCCCTAGCAGGGACAATGGGTTAACAGTGGGTAGTTTTCCCGTGTCTAAATGTTTGCAGACACTTGGTAAAGTGTCTCAGGCCAAGTTTCCAAAGGACAATACCTCCACACCACTGCGTTTGTTTAAGCAGGCGATCCCAGATAAGAAGGGGGTTGCCTTCTCTCTTCAAAAGCCAAGAATGCAAGACAGGGGCTGGAGTCAAGACTGTGGGAGGTTGGGGCAAATTCCACCAGAAAAGGAATCCTAGAGTCCTTCTCTCAGCTCCCACCCTCCCTTAAAATAATAGACTCACCCTAAAGAGAAGGTGAAATCAGGAGGTTGGTGGGGTTTGTAAAGTATTTTCCAAATAAGACAACTGGGACAGGCTGGAGTGGTGGCTTGGTGGTTGCGGCACTTGCCTGGCATGTGCAAGTACAGGGGTTCAAACCCTAGCACCCACCTACACAACTAAGTATCAGAGCAATGAAAGCCATGTGAAAAACTCAATAAAAATTGATTCTCTCTGTCTCTCTCCCTCTCTCTCTCTCTCTCTCTCACTGTCCTTCTCTCTTAAAATAAAAAAAAAAAAAGGAAAAAGAAAAGACAATTGGGACAATGGTGAGATTTTCAATTCCTTGACTGAGTTGGATCCCAGAGTTACTAGGGTCCCTTTCGGGTTCCTGCTGAGCAGGTTTCTATAATACACCTTTCCCACCGGGCGGTTTGCAACCTGTGAGACCCTAGTCAATGCCCAACACCTTGTGTTTCCTTTTGGAATGTTAGAAAGAAAAAGAGCCTGCCATTCCTACCTCAGGTCTGCGCGGGCTGTTTCTACAAGGGCTGCCACCAAGCCTGTAAGGACCCCATGACAGTGTGATGGGTACCATCGCTCGCCCAAGAAATACATATAGATTGTTGTCTTAGATCAAATCCATAATGGCACAGGGGCAGAGAACAGAGAAGAAATCTAGACTCTTACATATGATGGAAAGTGATCAGAGTTTTAAGAGAGGGGCAAATAAAGGCATCAAGGGTTCAGCGATGATTCACAGTTGCGTGAAGGTGAACTTGTCAGAAGGTCTTTAGTGAGCCCTTCGGGGGCTCAAGACAGAGGTAAGCTCCGTACCTGGGCTGCAGATGGGCTCTTCCCCACATGCTCCTGTTCTATTTCTCTTGGTCCTTAGCCTTTAAAACACATACTTGTGTATGTTTTGGGTCACAGACTTAGAGAATCTCTTGAAATCTATGGACTCCCACTCCAGAAAATGTACACGGACCAAAATATGGCATCCAATTTCAGCCAATGCCCAGACTTATCCAGGGACCTCTGGCTAAGAATCCTTGAAATCAAACATTGGTAAACCCATTTTTGGTAGGGGAATTGAAAAAAATTTTTTTTAAAATCTCCATCTACCCTTCACCTTTTCATTTGGTGGTTTTTGTTTATTTCTTTGTTCCTTTGTTTTTGATTTTGGGGTTTTTATTTTCAGTTTTGTTTCCTACAAGGAATGAACCCAGGGGCAATTAACTGCTGTGTCACATCCCCAGCTCTCTAGCCCTTTTTTATTTTGAGAGAGGGTCTTGCTAAATTGCTTCAGGCCTGGCTAAATTGTCGAGGCTGGCCTTGAACTTAAGATGCTCGCACCTCAGCCTCCTAAGCAGCTGGGGTTACAGGTGTGCGCCACTGCGCCCAGGCTTTTCGTTTGTTTTTGTTTTGTTTTGTTTTTTTCATTTGAATTCTAAAAAAAAGAAAACAATCGGCTCCTTCACTTTCCATGTCATTTGAAAAGCCATTGAACTGAAGAGCACCACTTTAGGAGAAACCAGAGCGCCACGCGCAGTTGTGAGAAATAACTTGGGGATCAGGGGACCCTCCACCCAATTGCTTGGGTCTTGATTCTGCCCGCTCTCTTCGTTTTCAAGTTAGTTCGTCCTTTCCAGTTCTTTTTCTTTGCATATATATTACAGGATACAAAAAGCCCTCTGCATCTATAGATTCAACCAAACGTGGATTGAAAATATTCAGAAAAAAATTGTACCTATACTAAACAGGTAGACATTTTTCCTGTCAGTATTGCCTAAGCGGTACACTATAACAACTGTTTGCTTTGTACTAAGAATTATAAGTAGAAATGATTTAAAGTATATGGGATGGCTAGGCAGAACACGCCTGTAATCCCACGGACTTGGGAGGCTGAGGCAGAAGGATCAAATGTTTGAGGTCAGCCTTTATTTTAAGACCCTATCTTTAAATAAAAAATTTTCAAAGGACTAGGAATATGACTCAGTGGTAAAGTGCCCATGGGTTCAATACCCAGTAAATAAATAAATAAAATGAAAAGAAGGTAGTTATTTAAAAAGGGGGGGATGCTGGGGATATAGCTTGGGGTAAAGCCCAGAACAAAAATAAAATACAGTATATAGGGGGATACATGGTAGGTTGTATGCAAATACCACACCATTTTATATAGGGACTTGAGAATCCACAGGTTAGTTATCTCTGGAGGAATCCTGAAACCACTCCTCTAAGGATGCCAAGGAAGGCTGGGCACCATGACAGATGCTTATAATCCTAGGCTGAGGCAGGAAGATCGTAAGTTCAAAGCCAGCCTCAGCAACTTAACAAAGCCCGAAGCAATTTAGCAAGAACTTGTCTCAAAATAAAATATAAAAAGGGCTGAGGATGAGGCTGGAGAGGTGGCCTGACATGCACGAGGACTCAGACTCAAACATCAACACCACATATACAACAAAGTGTCAGAGCAACAAAGACCACAAGAAAAAATAAATAAAATCACTTCTCTCTCTCTCTCTCTCTGGCCCTTTCCCCCATTAAAAAAGAGGTGGGCCTGGGGGTGTGACTCAGTAGTAAAGCACCCCTGGGTTCAATCCCTGGTATCAAAAAATAAATAAAAAATTTTAAAAAGGATATCAAGGAAGGACTATAACCAAAATTGCATGTCCCCTAATGGTAACATTTTGCAAAACTATAGCACAGTATCCCAACCAAGATATTAATGACCTTACAATGAAGATCTAGAACAATTCCATCACCTAAGGAAAACTCATGTTGCCCCATTAGAGCCACAATCACTTCTCTTCTACCCTCGCCACCTTGTAATTTTGTTTCTGGTTTATTTTGTTTTTTTATTTTGCTTTATTTTTGTTTTTGCACTTCTGGGGACCAAATCCAAGGCTTCAAGCATACTAAGAAAGTGCTCTACCACTGAGCTATATCCCCAATCCCACCACTTCCTTAATGCCTGGAAATTATTAATTTGTTCTTCATTTCTCTAATTCTGTTATTTCTTTTTTTTTTTTTAAGAGAGAGAGAATCAATTTTACTTAGTTTTTCATACGGCTTTCATTGCTCTGACACTTGGTTGTGTACGTGGGTGCTGGGGTTCCAACCCATGTCCTCATGATGACAGGCAAGCACCATAACCTCTGAACCTCCCACCAGCCCTATCATTCTGTTATTTCAAGAATATTACGTAGGCTTGTAGCTCAGTGGTAGAGCACATGCTCACCTTCAGCAGCAGAAATAATGTCACAGCTTTTTATCTGGTCATTGTGATGGGTGTCCAGCGATACCTCACTGTGGTCTCATTTTCTATTTCCCTAATAGATGACAATGTTGAACATCTTTCCGAGTCTGGATGTGCCCTCTGTAATCCTCTTCAATGAACTATTTCTTCTTGTCCTTTGCCTATTTTCTCATTGGATTGTTGGGTGCTTTTATTCTTAAGTTTTAAGGGTTCTTTAAATATTCTGATACTAATATGTCAGATATGTGGGTTGCAAATATTTTCTTCTAATATCTGGCTTGTGCTTTCTTTCTCTTCACATAGTGCTTCACAGAGTACAGTCCTTACTTCTAATGAACTGGAGTTCATCAACTTTTTAAAAAATAGATCGTGCTTGTGGAAGCAAGTCTATGAACGCCTTGTCTACCTCTATATCTTGAAGATTTTCTCTTATATTTTTTCCTTAAAATTTTTATTAAGGGAGCAGTGACTCAGCCATTGTGGCACCTGCCTAGCATGGGCAAGGATTCAGCTTCAGAATCCCAGCACCATGTGCACAAAGAAGAGTCGGAGCAGTGAGGGCCACGTGAGAAACTAAGTAAAACTGATTCTCTCTCTCTCTCTTTTTCTCACTGTCCCTCTCTTTTTAAAAAAAAATTTTTTTATTAAGTAGTCTGTGATCAGTCTTTTCCAATTGCTCAAGCACTATTTTCAAAAAGCTATTTTTCCTGCATTGAATCCTTTTGCACAATTGTCAAAACTTAGTTGGATGTGTTAGTGCAAGTGTGTTCCTATGCTCTCTATTCTGTTTCATTGATCTATGTACCTATATCTCTGCCAAAACCACACAATCTTGATTACTATAGCTACACAAAAACCTGATTTATTCTCAAAATTGTTTTAGCTTTTCTAGTTCCTATATAATTTTTTTTTTGTACCAGGGATTTAAACCATGGGCACTTAACCCCTCTATCACATTCCCCAGCCCTTTTTTGTATTTTATTTTCAGACAGGGTCTCCCTAAGATGCTCAGAGCCTTGCTGAAGCTGCCTTTGAACTTGAGACCCTCCTGCCTCAGCCTCCCGAGTCACTGCGACAACAAGCTTGCACCACCAGATCAGATACCATATAGATTTTAGAACAAAAAAAAAATCTGGAATTTTGCTAGAAATTGCATTAAATCTGTATTTCAATTTGGGAAAATTGACATTTAGTATGATGAGTCTTTTTATCCATGAGTACGGCATGACTCTGCATTGATTTAGGTCATGTGTAGTTTCTTTCATCAGCATTTTGTAGTTATCAATAAACAAGCCCTGTCCATCTTTTGTCGGACTTGAACGTAAGTATTTATCACTTTTTTTCAGTGATTGTAGATGGCATAGTACTTTGTTGTTGCTGCTTCCGTGTTTTTAATTCTAGTATGTGAAGTTCCATTGATCCCTGTATGTTTATATTCCATCCTTTTACCTTGCTGAACTCATTCATTGTCCTAGGTTGTCTTGATTTTGGTTTTGTTTTGTAGATTCATTGGGATTGTCTATATAGACAATAGTGTTTCTGTAAAGATAGTTTTATTTTCTCTTTTAAAATTTGTATGCCTTTTATTTCCTTATCTTGTCTCATTTCATCCTACGTTGAATGAATTTTTTTTCAATACTGACAATTGAACCCACGGGCGTTCGACTACCGGGCTACAATGCCAGCCCTTTTTTTTGTTTTTGTTTTTGTTTTTATTTTGAGATAGGGTCTCATTAAATTGCCCTCGAATTTGCAATCCTCCCGCCTCAGTTTCCCAAGACACTGGGATTACAAGCGTGTACCACCATGCTATTTCCTATGTTGAATTTGAGTAGTGAAAGTGGACATTCTTGCATTTTCACAATCTCAGTGTTTTGGGGTTTTGTTTTGTTTTTTTTATACAACTGTGAATTGAATCAAAGGCCTCAGACATACTAGGCAAGCACTTTACCATTGAGCTACTTCCCCAGCCCTTTCCTTAAATTTAATTTTGAGACAAGACTTGCCCTGTCTGGCCTCCAGCCAGCCATCCTTCCTTCCCATCTCCGGAGTAGCTGGACCTACAGAAGAGCCCCCAGCCCAGTCTCAGCCTTTCGTCTTCAAGTGCAATGGTAGCTGTTTTATAAATATTCTTTATTAAGTTGAGGAAGTTATTATTGTTATTTTTTTCCTGAGTTTTTATCAAGAATGGATATAGAATTTTTCAAATGTATACATTGAGATAGTAGATTGATAAAATCATGTGGATTTTTTTCTTCTTTAGCCTCTTAATATAATGGTTTGCATGATAATTTTTCAATTTTTGAACCAATGACATATCCCTAGAATAAATGCCATTTGGTCATGGTGTATATCTTTTTCATCTATTGCTGAATTATTCATGCTAATATTTTATTAGTAATTTTTCCACATTTTTTGGTGCATTATAGTTTTAATTTCTTAACAATTTTTGAATTTGTATCCATGAGGGATATTGTTCTGCAGTTTTCTTTTTAGTTTGTCTTTTTGATATCAGGATGGTACTAGCTCTATAAAATGAATTGAAAACTGTTTCTCATCTGTGTTATGGGAGAAAAATCTTGTATAGAATTGGTGTTAGTTCTTATTTAGATATCTGTCAGAACTCTCCCAGTGGAACTAGGCCTAAAGATTTGTTTTTTGTGTGGGGTAATTATATATTGAATTTCATTATTAATTATAGAGCTCTTTATCTACTTCATATTGGGTGAGGTGTGGCCGTTTGTGTTTTTTGAGGAATTGGCCTAGTCCATCTAAACCGCCACAGATCTAAACTTAGGAGTGCAGAGTTGATTTTTTTTTTTTGCAATGTTTTCTCACTGTTCTATCGATGTCTTCACACTATTTAGAAATAGCCCTGATTCATTCCTGATCACGGCAATATGCATCTTCCCTTTTTGCTTTGTCTCTCTAGGGATTTATGACTTCTATTGATCTTTTTAAAAGAACCAGACTTTGTTCCATTGATTTTTCTCTATCATATTCCTGTATTCAACTTCATGGATCTCTGCTCGTATCCTTATTATTTCTTTCCTTCTGATTGTCATAAGTTTATTCCCTCTCTCTTTTACTTTTTTTTTTTTTTTTTTGAGTAATACTTGCAATTGACCCAGGACCTCGTGCACGCTAGGCACTCTACCACTGAGCCACACCCACAGTCTTTTTTTTATTTTGAGACAGGGTCTCACTATGTTGCCCAGGCTGGCCTCAAACTTTCAATCTTCCTGCCTCAGCCTTCCAAACAGCTGGGATTACAAAAATGTACCACCATGCCCAGCTCCTGTTTTCTAATGTGAGCACTTAATATCATAACTTGACCTCTGAGCACAATTTTAGCTGTATTCCACAAGTCTTGATATATTGTATTTTTATTTCATTCAGTTCAATATATTAGTTTTTTTTAAAAAAGTGAAAGAGGGAAAGTCAGTGAGAAAGAAAGAGAGAGAGAGAGAGAATTAATTTTTATTGAGTTTTTCACATGACGTTCATTGCTCTGACACTTAGCTGTGTACGTGGGTACTGGGATTTGAACCCATGTACTTGCGCATGCAGGGCAAGCGCCGTAACTGTTGAGCCACCATTCCAGCCCCTCAACATATTTCTTTTAAGAGAAAGAGAAAATTTATTTTATTTTTCAACTGGTTTTGTTTCTCCAACAGCTAGTTGTGTATATGGTGCTGGGGTTCAAACCCAGGTCCTTGCACATGCCAGGCAAGCACACGCACCCACTGAGCTGCCACTGCAGCCCCAGCTCAACATATTTTTAAAAGCCTGTCCTGTTTGTTTAGTTTCTAAATATACAGAGATTCCCTGTTATCATTGTATTTTCCTAAGGTGATTGTGCTTCACAGTGCCCATTGAGTCCTAGTTTGATTCCTTTGTGATTGTAGACACTCAGGATAATTTCAATTATTTTAATCACATCTTTAAATGTATCTCTGCATATAGCATTAAATCTTTAATATATCTTTATTACATTACATAGCTTATAAATTGGTTTATTTAAAAGTAGCCTAACCAAAAATGAAAAATTCTAACAATAACAGATGCTGGAGGGGCTGTGGGAAAAAAGGAACACTGTCACACTGCTGGTGGGACTGCAAACTGGTTCATCCACTCTGGAAAGCAGAGTGGAGACTCCTCAAAAAATTAGGGCTGGAACCACCTTATGACCCAGCTATCCCACTCCTGGGTATTTTCCCAAAAGAGTTAGAATCAGCATATTATAGTGATGTGGCTTCATCAATTTTTACAGCAGCTCAGTTTACTATAGCTAGACTATGGAACCAACCCAGATGCCCCTCACTTGATGAGTGGATACAAAAACTTTGGTACTTACATACAATGGAATTCTACTCGGCCATTAGAGAAGACGATATTATGGCTTTTGCAGCCAAATGGATGGAGATGGAAAGAATTATGCTCAGTGAAGTATCCCAATCTCAGAGACTCAAGGGCTGAATGGTTTCTCTCATCTGTGGAAGCTAGAATACGTGGTGAAGCAGTAGGCTAGACGGGTAACCTAACAATAACTTCAAATTGTATGATTCTCAACACAATAGGGGGATGGCTCCCCAGGTTACTTGGAGGCATAGGGATGGGGATAGGGAGGGGGGAGGGTGTATGAAGAACTCCAAGGAGACTGGAGAGTGGGAATATGGGGGAACCATCTCAGAAGCAGATGTCATTCCTCCACGAGATACCCATTTAATGCAGGAGTTCTTCTGGGGGAAACAGCAACAGGGGGAACCCAAGCTGGGCATCCATGATTTGGCATTACTCCTGGATAACTAAATATGTAATACTTTTGTTATTGATGGTTTGATACTGTTTCCCCCTCAATTGTATTTCTATATACATCTAATTTAAAAAATTAAATTAAAACAAGAAAAAATAAATAAATAAATAAATAAAAGTGGCCTAACAATATTCCGTAGGGCTTTGGAGAGTGTGTAGCTTCTACCTTATCTGAAGACACTGCCCCTTTAGACCTTTTATTAAACAGGGCTATTTTCTAAACCAAGCAACTGAACATTGGATTAAAAAGTCTTTTTCATGCGCAATCTTGAAACAAAAACACGCCACCAGCTCTTCCTTTGACGTCACATCTTCCTGCCTCAGTCTGTCCAAATGAGACAGAAATGGAAGATGACTGACAGAGGGGTCCGTAGGGGATAAC
Organism: Aplodontia rufa; assembly: GCA_004027875.1. Classification (NCBI taxonomy): domain Eukaryota; kingdom Metazoa; phylum Chordata; class Mammalia; order Rodentia; family Aplodontiidae; genus Aplodontia; species Aplodontia rufa. The sequence continues at coordinate 3,311 of PVKS010030381.1, read as the reverse complement.
CATCTTTGCGTTGCTAAAAAGCAACTAAGGAGAACCCTAAATCACACCCCACTGTCATTTCTCTATCCATCTTAAAGGAGCCACGCACTAGAAAAGAAGAAAGTTTAGGATCACTCCCCAAAAAAGTCCCTTGTTGGTCAGGAAATTAATCCTCAGGCAGTATTTTCCAGGAAAATTCATATGATCAGGAAATAAATAGGGACCCTGAACGTTTCCCATTCCTGCTGCTGTCTTCTGCACTGCTGACTTTCACAAACTCAGAATAATAATCTAGTAATCCATTCTATGCCTCGGACAGAGGCGCACTGGTTCATACATATTTCCAAAATAATTTATTCATCACTCTTGTTTAAAAAAAAAATACAAGCCTACATTCATACCCTTCATTAGATTGCCCAGAGTGGGGTGGTTGCTGGTCCAATTCCAAAGGCTCTGATGAGCAGGCCAGGGATGTTTTCCCAGTGGAAATCCAACCCTCTAGCCCAGCCCCTCCTGCATTTCTCCCCGGATAAACACAAAGCAGAGACCAAGCTCCCAGCAGGATGACCTATAAGTGACCCTTGGACTGACCTAACACTCTGGTCACTCTCACCGACAGATTTGTTTATCTTGGAACCTCGGAGCCTCTGCACCCAAAAGCTCTGGCCCTAGACTCTAAGTCCTCCAGAGCAAGCTGTCAGTCAGAGCTTAAGTGCATGTTGGACGGCTGCATGATAGCCTGAGTTTATTTACCAAAACCTGATGTTTATGCTGTCCAGCAAAGAGTAGGGGCCACAGGCTGCTGAATTTAGTAAGCAGGGAGCCAACTAGATGTCTCCATCAGGAATTAGCTCTCACATCACGGAATTATCAGTGGACCCCGATAGTGCGTCTCTTGGCCCCAGCTTTCAGAGATTAAAGGTCCCCTGGTGATTCAAATTTGGCATCTCCATCCAAAGGAGGAATCTGTGGTCAGGCCATTTCCTGAGAGCTTATTTTAATGAAACTTAAGAAGCACAGCTACATCAGGAGACAAGGAGGAAGCTGTAGCTTCTAACCTGGGGGGCATCACATTGTAAAGTGGCTTTTCCAGTACTCTTGCAAAGTTTACAAGTGACAATGCTTTCATGATATTTACCTAAAGAAAGGCAGATGCTCTCCCAAGTGGATGGACTGGTCAGCAAATCCAATAACACAATGGGAGTCCAGATTTTACTGGGATTGGGGATGTAGCTCAGTGGTAGAGAACATGCTTAACATACACAGGTCCCTGGGTTCCATCTCCAGCACCCAACAAATAAAATAAAATAAAAATTTTACTGAGTTTTTTTTTTAAAGTAGATTTTATTTTTCCAGATGTAATCTCTTAAGGAACCCCAGTTTTACTCCTATTCATATCTCAGTGGTAATCCCAAGGAGATTAAGCGTATTCAGAAGGTTGACTTCATTCTCACTTGGACCCACCTCTACACAAGGTCTTTATGGATGCCTCTTTCAAATGGCTAAGGAAAGCAAACATGAACTTCTAGATAAATGAGGCCAAATCAAGAAAGATGACAGGGTTGGTTACAAAAATGGACTTTTTCTCCACCCTAGTAGGGGACTGAAAATAGCTCTGAAGGGGCTGGAGCGGTGGCTCAGCAGTTAAGGCGCTGCCCAGCATTCGAGAGTACACCGGTTCAAACCCCAGCACTCATGTACGCAACTAAGAGCAAAGAAAGCCATGTGAAAAACTTAATAAAAATTGATTGCCTCTCTCTCTCTCTCTCTCTGTGTCCTTCTCTCTTAAAAAAAAAAAAAAAAAGAAAAGAAAATCGCTCTGAATTTTCAAGCACTGCTTTTATTTGGTAGACAGGCGGAGGGGTAAGAAGTGCCCCTTCATAGGGTGCTGCAGTCAAGGGACTCTCCACCCATGGCCCATTAAAATCCTGCTGGTCAGTGACTCTCAAGGCCCCCAATTATCAGTGTGGCTTAAATAAACCTTCTGTCCCTGCACCCACCCGCTTCCCCCAAAGCGGCAGGCCCCATCCATCAATGTCACCTTTGCAGAGTGGCTGCCATGACAGTTCATGATCATTAACCAGCCCTGGCGTGCTTTGTGTTAAAGTTAAGACACATCAAACACAGCAACTCCTCAGTGCCTTAAAGTTACAGGAGACAGGGATGCGCCAGGGCTGAGGTCTGCCAAACTTGACACCCAGCTTTGACAAAAAGTGAAAAATGAGCCCTGGATTTAACAAAGCTCAGTATCCCCTCACCCTCACCTCCACTCTCAGGGGCAGAACCCAGGAGGAAAGGGACACTGTGGGAATTAGGAAAATGTGTACAGATGACACAGCCCCAAGGCTCCTTAACCCCAGCGCCAGCAGTCCAGTGAAGTGGCCTGGCCTGGTCAGGCAAACCCACCGCACTCCCATCCCCAGCAGAGGGACCGGCTCCCACAGAGCAGCTCAGTCCTTCCAGCTCCCAGGCTCAGATCGCTAAAGGAAGCAGGGAGCAGCAGTCTCTCATCCCGTTTCACAGAGGTTTATAGCGTTGGAGGAAGAGCTGCAAGAGAGGTACCGCGTGCGGATCCGGGTGCTTACTTTTCAAGATTTTTCCGGGGGCCCAGTGTTTAACGAAGACAGTTGCTTTTCTTATGGTGACTTCTCTGTAGCAAGGCCCAGCTTGGAGAAATGACCTTGAGAGGCAGTTTGAGAAGGAAGAGGGAGCTGGCTCTGCCAACCATTATTTAAAAATTCATAACAAAAAGAGAGAGGAACAAACAAGCTGCTCACAACTACCCTGCCACCAAAGCAAATGGTATGTATGCGACTCCTCCTTCCCTCCATTCATTTACATGACACGGTTCGGCACCTCTCATATGCCAGTCATTGAGTGATGCCCCAGGGTTATAACGAACCCAAAACGGTTTGTAATTCTTCAGGAGTTTAGACTCTATGAAGATTAAACACACACACACACACACAAACACACACACATACACAATGGAGAGAGGCATTGGGAGAGCAAAGAATGCAGATGGAGGATCAGAGAGGCTTTCCAGCAAAGTGGCCAACTGGCCACTCTTAAGATTTGAGCAACAATTCAACAGAAAACAGGGAAAAGAAATAGACCATGGAAAGAAAGAAGATTTATGATCACAAGCATTCATTGTGTGTACTAAAGTCCAGGCAGAACACCTAGCATGTCATGGACCAGCCACTGGTGGTCATTCAGCATTTGGAAAGCAGCACGAGGACCCGGGTTCAAACCCCAGCACCAGGTACTCAACTGAGTGTTGGAGCAACTAAGGCCATGTGAAAAACTAAATAAAGTTGCTAAAAAAAAAA
>PVKS010030380.1:0-24465 GCA_004027875.1 Aplodontia rufa | reverse complement strand
TTAGTTGCTCCAACACTTAGTTGTGTACGTGGTGCAACCGCTGAGCCACCGCTCCAGCCCCCTGCGGCACACACTTGTAAACCTAGTGACTCAGGAGCCTGAGGCAGAAGGATCACAAGTTTTTAGCAGCAAGTTAGTGAGACCCTGTCTCAAAATGTAAAAAGGCTGGGGATGTGGCTCAGTGGTAAAGCGCCTCTGGGCTCAATCCCTGGTACCACATGCACACAAGAAAAAGTGTGAAGAAAAAGAAAACTCAAAGTAGGTGCAGGTGGTAACTTATATGCTGTGCTGAACTGGACAGAGAAGTAAGTTGCAAAGGAGAAGCTAAACTATGTGGGGAGGATTCAAAGATAAATGTTATTTTAACAGCCCAATCCCCAACTCTGCCCAGCAACACCCCTGGCCTTGTGTCCTGGCCTTTCTGTTTGCCCCTGCACTGGTGCTATACCACCTACCTACCTGGCTTGAAAATCCTCACCTTTCCTGGCTGGCCTTAACTCTTGGCCTAAGCCACCTTTCCTTATCACCAGGCCTTTGTTCATGGCTCTATCTAAAGGCATTTCTCCCCCGCACTATGGCCTGTCCTTATTTCCATCCTCCGGCCATGTCGCCAGGTCCAACCCCACCTGACCTTGCCCATTTGGCTTTGGCCTCTAGGCAGTCAACACTCGGCTTAATTGGTGCTTACCACCTATCTGTATTTACCTGCCCTTCTTTATTCAAGGGGCCTTAAGCTCCTGACCCCTCCCCACTGGTACTTTTGTTCTGGCTGCACCGATCTCCATATTCTGCTGGCAACTCCACCAGGGCTCTGGTCCCTCTGCCCAATCAGCTCTGATCTCATTAATCCCTTCACTCAAAATAGCCTTACCAACCGGCCCTGTGATCCTCGTCTTACCCTCTTGGTGTTAACCTGTGTTTTTCACAGGTCAGCCTGGCCACCGTCCCCCATAGCCTCTACGCTCTGTCCACACCTCCTCCTCCCCCCACACCCCTAATGCGTTCGTTTACCCACCTGGCTTTGGTTTACCACCCTCGACAAGGTCTTACCAGTTGGTACTGTCCCCTTTTCTTTTACTTAGTTTCCCTTCATGGGACACTTAAGCTCTTGGGCTTAAGACTCTTGGGCTTAAGTGTCCCCTGGTGTTGTTGCCCATGAACTTTGCCCACCTGGCCGTTCCTCCTAGCTTTTTTCCATGGCCTTATTCCCCTGGCTGCACAATCTGTCCTTAACCCCTGGACTGATCCCGAGGCCTTACTTTCTTTTCTACTGCTTGTGGCCTCAAAATCTGGCCCTTTAGGAAATCATTTTGAATCACCTCTACATAACCAGGATGCTGGTCTTTCTCCCTGCCCTTCACTACCTGGCCTTGTCCCTTTCCCTTGCCCACATGGCCATTTTCCCAGCCAGACCCCTGGCCATATTTGCGTTGTGGCACACCCTGCCCAGCTCCGCTACCCTCTACCCATATCCAGATCCACTTGACCTTTTCTCCTTGACCTGACCAGCATGGTGTCAAGCGTCTAGAATTATTGAGGTGGTCTTAATATTTGTCTTTGTTTTCTTGACCTTACTGCCCTGTCTCACCCCAATGGCTCCTGAACTTTTATGTCTGGTCTTGACCTCACTCCCCGAAGCACTTGGCCTTGTCAACTTGATATAAACTGCCTTTCTTGGGGCTGGAGAGTGGCTCAGTGGAAGAGCACTTGCTGGCATGTGGGAGGACCTGGGTTTGAACCCCAGCACCACATACACTAGTAAGTATCGGAAAAAAAAAAAAGATGAAAAACATGAAATTGACTTTCTCTCTCTCTCTCTTTTAAAGAGAGGGACAGTGAGAGAGAGAATCAGCTTCACTTAGCTTTCCATGTGACTTTCATTGCTCCGAGACCCCGTTGCGTACAGGGTGCTGGGAATTTGAACACGAGTACTCGCACATGCCAGGCAAGCAGGTAACCACTGAGCCACTGCTCCAGCCCCTGACTCTCTCTCTTAACAAAACAAAAACAAAATCATAAAATGCTTGTCTTTACTTAGTCAGCCCCTAGATCCTGGCTCTACACTCCTGGTTTCCCCATCTGGCCATCTTCTCCTTCTGAACACACCAGCCTAATTCCTCTGGCCCCTTGGCCCATCTGATAAAATTTTAGGTCTTTTTAGATTTTTTTTTTTTACACCACTGGGGATTGAACCCAGGGACACACTACCACTGAGCTGCAGCCCTAGACCTTTTTTATTTTAGTTTGAAACAGGGCCTTGCTAAATTTCCCAGTGGCTCAGGATGGCCTCTAACTTGGGATCCTCTTGCCTCAGCCTCCTGAGTTGCTGGGATTACAGGCATATGCCACTGCACCTGGCATACCCAGACAATTTTAAAACAAATTTCAAATAGGTATTTGGACACCAAGGTTCACTGCAGCATTATTTTGGATAGCCAAAAGTGGAAAAAAAAACCCAAAAGTCCATTGATGGATGAATAAGTAGATAAATAAAATGTGGTATATTCATAAAATGGAATACTATTCAGCCTTAAAAAGGAAGGAGATGTCTAGGTGTGGTGATGCATGCCTTGGGAGGCTGACACAAGACGATTGCAAATTCCAGATGAGTCTGGGCAATTTAGCAAGACAGTCTCAATATAGGGCTGGGACTGCTCAGGGTGATGCAAGCCTGTGATCTCAGCTGCTTGGGAGGCTGAGGCAGGAGGATCACAGATTCAAAGCCAGCCTCAGCAACTTAGTGAGACCCTAAGCAGTTTAGCAAGACACTGTCTCAAAATAAAAAATAAAAAGGGCTGGGGTTGTGGCTCAGTAGTAGAGTATCCCTGAGCACAGCAAAAAGAAAAGGAGAGAAAAGGAGGAGGAGGAGGAAGAAGGGGAAATCCTATCACAGGCTACAACATAGGTGAATCTTGAAGACTTTGTGTTACATGAAATAAGAGTGTGGATGAAATATTGTGATTCCATTTATACGAGTACTTTTTTTGAGAGAGAGGGAGAGAGCACACCTTTAATCCCAGCAACTAGGGAGCCTGAGGCAGGAGGATCGCTATAGTTTGAGGCAACTTAGAGAGACCCTGTCTCAATAATAAAATAAAAAGGGCTGGGGATGTAACTCAGAGGTAGAACACCCCTTGGTGTGATCCCTAGTACCAAATATTATTATTAATAACAATAAAATGAGGTATGTGGGGTGTAGCGAAAATAAGACTGGGAAATATGGGAAGAATTGAAGCTGAGTTTAGTTACATAGCTTCATTACACTATTCTCCTGTATATTTAAATTGTTCACTAGTACACAACAAAAAAATTTAAGAAAAAAAGGAAAAAATATATGTAGGGTTTTTTTTTTCCTAGAAAAGCAAATCTTTTGTTTTCTGGTGTTTTTGTTTTAAATGAGGTCTTGGTACATTGCCCAGGCTGATTTTTTTTTCCCTAAGGGAGAATCAATTTTATTTAGTTTTTCATGTGGCTTTTATTGCTCCAACACTTCGTTGTGTACATGGTGCTGGGGTTCGAACCTTCATTCTCATGCATGCCAGATAAGTGCTGTGACCACTGAGCCACCACTCCAGTCCCAATCGTTCTGTTGGTGCAGATATTGTTCTTTGTGGTCATTCCCTACTATTTCCATAGCATTTACATTTGTATTAGGTTTCTTTTTTGCCGTGCTAGGAACCAAACCTAGGGCCTCACTGCATGCTAGACATCAACATACCAACATGGGGTTTTTTTATTTAATTTTTTTTAAAAGAGTGAGGGAGAGAGGGAGAGAAAGAGAGAATCAATTTTCAATTTAGTTTTTCGTCTGGCCTTTGTTTCTCCAACATCTAGCTGTGCATGTGGTGCTGGGGTTCAAACCCAGGCCCTCCCAGTCCAACTGCTGAACCACTACTCCAGCCCTTATTTGTTTATTTATTTATTTTTAAAGAGAGAGGGACAGTGAGAGAGAGAGAGAAAGAATAAATTTTATTTATTTTTTCATCTGGCCTTTGTTTCTCTGACACTTAGTTGTGTACATGATGCTGGGGTTTGAACCCGGGTCCTTGCACATACCAGGCAAGTGCTCCAACCATTGAGCCACTGCTTCAAACCCCCCATTTTTTCTTTTTTAAAGAGAAGGACAGTGAGAGAGAGAGGGAGAGACAGAGAATCAATCTTTACTGACTTTCTTCACATGTTCGTTGCTCTGACACTTAGTTGTGTACACGGATGCTGGGGCTTGAACCCATTCTTGCCCATGCCAGACAAACGCCGTAATCACCAAGTCACTGCTCCAGCGCCCCCCCATTTTTTTTTAACCAAAGGAATGGTTATTTTTTTTTTAAGAGAGAGATAGAGAGAGAGAAAGAATCAATTTTATTTTTTCATCTGTTTTTGTTTTAACTCCACTTAGTTATATATGTGGTGTTGGGGATTGAACCAGACTCCGCGCATGCTAGGCAAGCGCTGTACCACTAAGCCATCTCTCCAATTTCTCAAAGGAATCGGTCTTAAAAACTACATAATTAACAGAATCACATTTTTTTTTTTGTACCAAGGATTGAACCCAGGGGTGCTTAACCACTGAGCCACATCCCCAATCCTTTTTATTTTTATATTTTATTTTGAGACTAGGTCTCACTAAGTTGCTTAGGACCTTGCTAAGTTGCTGAGGCTGTCTTTGAACTTGCGAACCTCTTGCCTCAGCCTCCTGAGCCACTGGGATTGCAGGCGTGTGCCACTGTGCCTGACTCATGTTGGGAATTTTAAGAAATAGAATATAAACCAAAGGGCTGGAAGTGTAGATTAGTGGTGGAACAATTGCCTAGCATGCACAAGGGCTGGAGATCAGTCCTCAGCACAGCAAAATAAATAGATAAATAAAAATAAAAAGCACAAAGTTCAGGTCCTCATCCTCTACCTGCACCGTTTGCTCCAAGAATGTACATTTCCCTGTCGGTTTCCCAGCTTTCAGGGATCACTTGAGTTTGGAAACCACCGGCTCTACATCACACGCCTTCCACACCTTTTCTGGATGGATGGACAGGTAGGGAGCAGACGCTTCGAGAACCATTAGGAAGGTGTCGTGAACATCCAGATGCTGAGGATGGAGGTGTGGAAAATGGTTTACATACTTTATTGTACTTAGTTTATTCATCTGTAGGAGCACTTGATCATACACAAGCCTATGTAAAGGCTTATTATCTATTCTTTTTTTAAAGAGAAAGGGACAGAGAGAGAGAGAGAGAGAGAATCAATTTTTATTTAGTTTTTCATGTGGCTTTCGTTGTTCCAAGACTTCTGTTGTGTACATGGTGCTGGGGTTTGAACCCGAGTACTCACACATGCCAGGCAAGCGCCATAACCGCTGAGCCACCGCCGCAGCCCCCTTCGTATCTATTCTGGCACAGCACTCAAGGTACGTTAGCTGCAGTTACTGCTATTGCTATTGTTATCATTGAAGAGATCCCTGAACTATGAAGCAAGTAGACACAGGTTCGAATCCTATCTCTGCCATTTTGTAACTGTGCGACTTTGAGCAAATTATTTAACCTCTCTGAACCTATTTCCCCATCCGTCAAATGGTGACAATAATGACAGCAACCATACTGTGTTAGAAGATGTGTTGTTAGGCTGAAAGGCAATGTACATAAAGCTCCGTGCTTACAGTGCCGAGCCTGTAGAAGCACTCAGCAAATAGTAGCAAGTAACTGCTTTGAAGCACTTCCTGGAAGCAGGAATCTTATCCCCAGGGGCCCAGCAGATATGACCTTTCTGGACTGTGGGTATGCTGTCACCTGAAAGAGCCAAGAAGCTATCGTTGACTGTTCTTTACACTGGAAGTTGTGTTTTTCTCAGACGGGGAGAGGCTGTGCTTTGAACACCTGTGCGTGAATCCGGGCCAGCAGAAGCCAAGGGACAAAGAGTGCAGAGGCTTGGAGAGTTTTGTTCAGTGAGAAACTGAAATGGATTTTTTAAAAATCTTGTTTAATATTTTCTTTCTTTTTTTTTTTTTTTTTTTTTTTTTTTTTTTTTTGGTACCAGGGATTCAACTCAGGGGCACTTAACCACTAGGCCCCAGCCCCAGCCCTTTTTATTTATTAATTTTTTTATTTTGAGACAGCATCTCCCTAAGTTGCTTAGGGCCTCGGACACTGACTTTGAACTTTTGATCCTCCTGCTTCAGCCTCCCAGGCCACTGGGATTACAAGTGTGTGCTACCATGCCCGGCTATCTTATTTAATTTTTTTTTTTAAAGAGAGAAGGAGAGAGAGAGAGAGAGAGAGAGAGAGAATCAATTTTTATTTAGTTTTTCACATGGCCTTCATTGCTCTGACACTTAGTTGTGTACGTGGGTGCTCACAGGTTTGAACCTGTGTACTCACGCATGCCTTAACCGCCGAGCCACCTCACCAGCCCCTATCTTATTTAATTTTAATGAATTTATTTTAACTTTTAGACAGGGTTTCATTGTGTTACCCAGGCTGACCTTAAACTCACGGGCTCAAACCATTCTCCTGCCTCAGCCTCCTGAGTAGCTAGGGCTACAGGTGGGTGTGACTGTACTGGCCTCTCTTCTTCCATGAACTTAGTGTATCCTCAAAGGAAATGTAAAAAAGAGCTGGAATTTCTGTGTGAGCAGTGGTCACCAGGTTAGAATGGGCAAACTGATTCTACACTGATTCACACACATAGCACGGCCTTGTCCAGGTTTGGAAGGAGATGATGGAGGGAAAAAGTAGATGTGGCTTCAAGCCCAAAGGTAGCCGTTTCCAGCTGTACTCCTGCTGAGCCTCAGTTTCCTTGTCTGGAAAGTAGCCAAGATGCATCCCAGAAAACGAAGTGATTAAATGCAACGTGGCAGATGGGTGTGTTGATGTAGCCCTGTAATCCCAGTTGCTCAGAAGGCTGAGGCAGGAGGATCACAAGTTCCAAGCCAGCCTCAGCAACTTAGTGAGACCCTGTCTCAAAATAAAAAATAAAAAGAGCTGGGGATGTGGGTCAGTGGTTAAGCGCCCCTAGGTTCAATCTCTAGTACCAAAAAAAGTAAATAAGTAAAATATGGCCATGACTTGAAAATGACATTTTACCTCTGTAGCCTTCCTTCCTCAATTGCATAACTCTGATTATGAGAAATAATCCTACTAATTCTAATAGGGGGACAACTTACAATATACCTGACCAATACTTCTCAGAATTACCAAGGTTGTCAATATGGGACATCTGAGACACTGTTACAGTCAAGGAAACCCAAGGAGACATTTAGACTAAATTAATATGATTTCCTGGAATAGAAAAAAATCATTTGACTGGATGTGGTGGCATAGTCCTATAATCCCAGCTATTCAGGAGGCTGAAGCCTGAGAATTGAAAGTTCAAGGTCAGCTGTGGATATAGTTCAGTGGTAGCAGGTTTGCCTAGCATGTGCAAGGCCCTAGGTTCAATCCCTAGTATTGCAAACAACAAGACCACACAAGACAAAAAAAAAAAAAAAAAAAGAATAAATAAATAGGTAAATAAATAAAATAAAAAGCAAGGCCCTCCCTACCTCACAGGGTTGTTGTAGAGATCATATAAGTCAATAGGAGGGGCTGGAGTGGTGGCTCAGAGGTTATGGCGCTTGCCTGGCATGCCCAAGTACGTGGGTTCAAACCCCAGCACCACATACATATCAGAGTGTCAGAGCAATGAAAGCCATGTGAAGAAGTAAATAGAATCGATTCTCTCTTTCTCTCTGTCTCTCACTGTCCCTCCCTCTTAAGAGAAAAAAGTCAACAGGAGCTAGGTGTGATGGCGCAGGCCTATAATCCCAGCGACCCTGGAGGCTGAGGCAAGAGGATTGCAAGTTCAAAGCCAGCCTCAGCAACTTAGGGAGACCCTTTCTCAAATAAAAAAATAAAATGGGCTGGGGATGTGACACAGTGATAAAGTAGTGCCTCTGGGTTCAATCCTCAATACCAAAAAAAAAAAAAAAAAAAAGAAGCCAGAAAGCAATAAATCAATTATTAAAAAAATTATAAATATTACATATTATGTGTTCCAATATCCCTTATCCAAAATGCTTGGGAACCAGAAGTGATTCAGATTTCACTTTTTTGGGGGGAGTTTGGAATATTGGCACCAATATAAACCTCATATACATAGCATGAAGGCAATTTTATATGATATTTTTACTGCACTTGTATCTTTTATTCTATTTTTTTCTGGTACCAGGGATTGAACCCAGGGGCCCTTAATCACTGATTCACATGGTAAAAATCATTTTATTTTATTTATTTGTACTGGGGCTTGAACCCAGGAGTGCTTAACCATAAAGCCACATCCCCAGAACTTTTTTTTTAAGAGAGAAGGACAGTGAGAGAGAGAGAGAGAGAGAGAGAGAGAGAATCAATTTTTATTGAGTTTTTCACATGGCTTTCATTGCTCTGACACTTAGTTGTGTGCGTGGGTGCTGGGGTTTGAACCCATGTACTTGTGCTTGCCGGGCAAGCACTGTAACCACTGAGCTACTGCTCCAGCCCCTCCCCAGAACTTTTTATTTTTATTTTTTATCTTGAGACAGGGTTTTGCTAAGTTGCTAAATTGCTGAGGCTGGCTTTGAATTTGCAATCCTCCTGCCTCAGCCTCCTGAGTCACTGGGATTACAGGCGTGTGCCACCCTGGCCAGTTTGTGCTTGTTTCCACAGCAACCTGTGAAATGAAGTTAGGTATGGAAGTTTCCACTTATTCCCTTATGTTCTGGATTTTGAAGCATTTCAGATTTCAGATTTTCAGATTAGGAATGCCCAATCTGTATATTAAATATCCAGAATAGATAAATCTAGAGTCAGATATCAGATTAGTAGCAGCCAGGGGATGGGGTAAAGGGACTGCGATTTCCTCTTGGGCAAGGCGTGTGATGCACACCTATAATCCTTGTGACTTGGGAGGCAGAGGCAAGAGGATCCCAAACTCAAGGCCAGCTTGGGCAACTTAGTGAGACCCTGTCTCAAAAAACATTTTTGAAAAGGGTAGGGGATATAGCTTAGTGGTAGAGCACCCTGGGGTTCAATCCATAGTCCCACCAAAATAAATAAATCAAAAAGGTTTTCTCGGGGTGGCGAAAATGTTCTGGAACTAAATAAAGGTAGTGGGGCTGGAGCGGTGGCTTGGCAGTTATGGTGCTTGCCTGGCATGTGCGAGTACATGGGTTCAAACCCCAGCACCACATATACAGCTAAGTGTCAGAGCAATGAAAGCCACGTGAAAAACTAAATGAAAGTTGATTCTCTCTGTCTCTGTCTCTGTCTCTCTCTCTCTCACTGTTCTCTTTTTTTAAAAAAATAAAGGGAGTAGTTATACAACACTGAATGTTCTAAATGCCACCGAATTGTACACCTAAAGTGGTTGAATGTTGTTAATTTCACTAAAAAGGTGTTGTGTAGACCCTTGATATGATAGTTCCAAAATTCTTTTCTATTTTACAAGTCCTACCCAGGCCTTTGGAAAACTGCCCAGGATTTTTGAGACCCACACTGGCAAGTGGGGAAGAAAAGTGATATTGGCATAATGGGGCAGTGGGGAGGGGGCAAGGGGTCCAAAGAAAATGTGTGCCTTAGAATCAGACCCACCTAAGCTTGGGCTCCTGCTCTGCCATTTAGTAGCTGTGTGACTTTAGGCAGGTCACTTCACCTCTCTGAACCAGTGTCCTCAACTGCAAAGTGCGTGACTGTTGGAACTATTCAATGACACCCACAGCACAGACCCAGGCACTTGACAAGATCTAGAGGCAGCAATCGTTGCCTTCCTGTTCCCCTTCTCCCAGCTGAGCAACTAGACTGATGGCTTCCATTCCCTCCCATGTGGAGTGAGCTGGTACAAAGGAACGGGAGTTCGAAGGTACACCAAACACCAGAAATCATCTCTTTAGTTAAAAAGCGCCAGCTACACATCCATAACATTGCTTCCAACGATCCCTTGCAGGCAAACCCATCAGGGTCGTTCCTCCAATAGAATCAAGGCCAGCCCAGATTGGCTGAGAGCAAAGCAAACAGCGTTATCTCAGGGGTGTGTGGGGCCCCTAAATATAAGGAGGGAGGCCGCTGGTCTCTTCAGCATTTTTCGGACTCAAGATGAAATTCCTCGTGCTGTCTGCTCTGCTCACAGGTAGGCGCCCCTGTCCCCCTTGTGTGTGCTGGATATCCGTCCTCACTAACGGGGAACTCAGGTCATGGCAGATGGGGTCAGCCACAGCTGGAGTCTTGATTTGAGACTGCCCTGGTGCCCCTGCTTTGTCTGTGGGGGCTGAGGATCTCCTGGGTTGGGGTTCCCTCCTCATCTCTCAAATCTCCAACAGCTGGCACCTTTTCGGCCTCCAGGTCAGAATTCAGATGACCCCTTTTAGGAAGGTCTCCCCTGCCATCTACCCAGGCTGTCACAGCCCCCCACTTTTCTTTCTCTGCTCTATTGCTTTGGCACAGCAACTTCCCAGAACCTACCTGGGCCGGCAGTTCTCATCTTGCTGATTCGTTTACTTGTTTCTGTCCTACCCATCTGAAGTCTGGGGTCCAAGAGCCTGGGCAGTAAGGCTAACAGCATGAACTGGATCAGGTACAGTGAGTCAGACACATTGGAGTTCGAATCCCACCTCATTCATCTGTTGTTCATTCATTTGCGTGACTTTGATGGCACCCTCCAAGGAATCAGGCTCTGGGTGGAGACCAGCAACTCAGGGATGAATGAGCCATGTTCCCACTCCAGGAGCCCATGTGTGCCTGCACACACATATATACACGCGCACACACACACACACAGATGCACGCGCACAAGCTGTGGTTTTGTGCAGGACTGGCTTCTGCAGAGTAGAGCTGGCTATCTCAAAGAGAGGGAGAGAGGAAGGAGAAAGCAGGCAGTTGGGTTACTTCTGCCTAAACAGGTTCCAGGCTTCTGCTCCTGGATGCAGCAACACCTGTTAGCTGCCACCATGGAGGCCACTCACAGAGGACAGCAGCTGGCTGAGGTTCAAACACAATGCGTGGTCCCAGTGTGCCCAGCAGATTGAGAAAAAGAAGGGCAAGTCATGGAGCAATAAGAAAATGTTGGTAGTCATTCGTGGTGGCACACACCTGTAATCCCAGCGACTTGGGAGCCTGCTGCAGGAGGATCACAAGATCAAAGCCAGCCTCAGCAACTTAGTGAGACCCTGTCTCAAAATAAAATATAAAAAGGGCTGGGGGTGTGGCTCAGTGGTTAAGCAACCCTAGATTCAATCCCCAGTGCTGAAATAAAATGAAATAAAATTTTAAAATCACCTTTCACTTTATCAGGTTCCTGAGTCCAATGCTCTTTTGAGGAGGCAGCTGGCAGGGGTCAAGGAGGCAAAAAACCAGGCAGGCAGTGGACCCCTGGGGGCGCTGGCAGAGCCCACCAGGACCAACTTGAACTCTGGCTGTGTTTTCTCGCAGTGGGCGCTTCTGCGCACAGCATCAGCCCTCGGGCTGTGTGGCAGTTCCGCAACGTGATCAAGTGCACCATCCCCGGGAGCGAACCCTACAAGCAGTTCAACAACTATGGCTGCTACTGTGGCTTGGGTGGCTCAGGCACCCCTGTGGATGAATTGGATAAGTGAGTGATCCATCTCGGGGGATACTTGAGTGTGGGCAGGGCACAGACCACGATATCATGAAGCACCGACATGGATGTATATGTTAGCTAAGGATCACATATTTCCGCCTCTTGTCATACAAAGAAATTTATTCCAAGAGGGCCCTGTATCCAATACTCCTTCTTATAGAGGGAGCCCGATGGTGATTAGTGGGCGATGCTCCCCTCTAGTGGCAGAATATGGCAACACAAGCCATCGCAATCAATTTAGCAACAACCTTAGATTTAAAACAAAGTCTCAGCATGATCAGGATATATAATTTTACTGTATTCCTACAACTATGTTTAAATCACCTTTTTTTTAAAGAGAGAAGGACAGTGAGAGAGAAAGAGACAGAATCATTTTTATTGAGTTTTTCACATGGCTTTCGTTGCTCTGACACTTAGTTGTATGGTTGTGTAAGTGGTGCTGGGGTCTGAACCCGTGTACTTGTGCATGCCAAGCAAGCACCGTAACCTCTGAGCCACTGCTCCAGCCCATAAAATCACCCTTAATAAATATGTGATGGGGGCTGGAGCGGTGGCTCAGAGGTTATGCGCTTGCCTGGCATGCACAAGTACACGGGTTCAGACTCCAGCACCACATACACAATTAAGTGTTGGAGAAACAAAGGCCAGATGAAAAACTAAATAAAGTTGATTCTCTCTCTTTCCCTCTCTGTTTAAAAAAATAAATAAATATGCAGCAAGAAGGAGTACAGTTTTTCAAGCCATAGGACCATTTTTCCTGGGGTCATCCGCACTCTGCCTGAGAGAGAGCAGGTGAGGGCGACCTGTTGTAGGGTCTTTGGTCTTCCCTCAGCTGTTTCTTTTCCTCTCCAGATGCTGCCAGACACACGATGCATGCTACACCCAGGCAAAGAAATTGGACAGCTGTAAAATTATCCTGGATAACCCCTACACCAACACCTACTCGTACTCCTGCTCTGGCACTGAGGTCACCTGCAGCAGTAAGTTTGCCCAACTTTTACCCACAGATTCCAATAGACCCTAAGTAGACCTGTGTGAAATAATAGTCATTTGACAGCCACCATTTGTTGATCACTTTCTTGGTTTTGGGCAATGTCTTATTTAATCTTCAAAACAATCCTTTAGGATACTTTTATTATCCCCATTTTACAGATGAGGTAACTGAGGCTCATAAGGTTGAGCTATTTGCCCAAGATCATTCAACTTGTGATAATTTTTTTTTTGGTTTTATTTTATTTTTTATTTTTTTAAGAGAGAGGGACAGTGAGAGAGATGAGAGAGAGAGAAAGAGAGAATCAATTTTATTCAGTTCTTCATGCAGCTTTCATTGCTCTGATACTGTGTACGTGGTGCTGGGGTTTTAACTCACATCCTCGCATATGCCAGGCAAGCGCTGGAACTGCTGAGCCACTGCTCCAGGCCTATTTTTTATTTTTTTAAAGAGAGGGACAATGAGAGAGAGAGAAAGAGAAAGAGAGAATAGGTTTTTATTTAGCTTTTCCTGTGGCTTTTATTGCTCCTACACTCTGTTGTGTACGTGGTGCTGGGGTTTGAACTTGGTTCCTTGCTCATGCCAGGCAAGTGCTGTAACCGCTGAGCCACCGCTCCAGTCTTTGTGTTTGGTTTCCAAACACAACTGTATATAACTCCAAAGCCACTGCTCTTAAATGCCATGATATAAAGAGTCAAGCTGGGTACCGTGGTATATGCGTGTAATCCCAGCTACCAGGTAAGCTAAGACAGGAGGATCATAAACTCAAGGCCAGCCTGTGCAATTTAGTGAAACTCTGTCTCAAAATAAAGTGAAAAGGGCTGGGGCGGGGCATGCAGTTCAGTAGTAAAGTGCTTGCCTAGGATGGATGAGACTTTGGTATCAGGGGGAAAGAAAAAGAATCAAAAGTTATCTTTTATTAGGCTTTTATTATATGCCAGGTACTAGACTAAGTGTGTAAGAAAGACAGATTTTACTATTCCCATTTTACAGTTGAAGAAGTTGAGGATCAAAGACAGTCATTTTCCCCAAATCATACAGTTTGAAATGCTGTAGATTGGTATTTGATTTCAAAGGCTCTCACCTTAGCCACTGAGTGTGTCCCTGTGTGAAGATTCTTTTTTTGTTTTTTTCTCCTCCTCCTCCCCCTCTTTCTTCGTCCTTTACTCCCCTTCCTCCAATCCTCTTCCCTCTTCTTCTTCTGTGATAGGGATGGAATCCAGGGCCTTGTGCATGCTAGGCAAGCGCTTTACCACTAGGTTACCCCCACAGTTAGTTCTCGTCTCTAAGCAAACAGTTCAGAGGAGAGTAGAGCACTGCCATGCTAGGCCAGCACTCTGTGCTTTCACGACCATCTACTGTGAACTCTTTGACAGGTCCCACTTTTTTTCAAAATTGCACAAATGAGGTGGACATGGTGGTGCATGCCTGTAATCCCAGAGATTAGGGAGACTGAGACAGGAGGATCACAAGTTTAAAGTCAGCCTCAGTAATTTAGTGAGGCCCTAAGCAACTTAGTGAGACCCTGTCTCAAAATTAAAAAGAGAAAGGGAAGGGGATGTGGCTCAGTGGTTAAGCACTCCTGAGTTCAATTCCTGGTACCAAAAAACAAACAAACAAACAAACAAAAAAAAAAACACCATGAATGACAATGGAATGACCACACTTGTATAATTCAAATCCAAAAGTGGCCAGGTATGCCTGTAATCTCAGTGGCTCAGGAGACTGAGGCAGGAAGACTGCAAGTTCAAGGTCAGCCTCAGCAATTTAGCGAGACCCTAAGCAATTTAGCAAGACCCTGTCTCAAAATAAAAACTAAAAAGGGTTGGTGATGTAACTCAGTGTGACCCTAGGTTCAATCGCCAGTCTACTCCCAACACACAAAAAAATCTGGGAAACATTTCCACATCTAAATATACCTAGTTCTTCTAAATGTTTGCTCAGTATTCCACTTAAGAACCTTCTATAACTTAGGGTAAATATGGCTTAGTGGTAAAGTGCTTGCCCAGCATATAGGAAGCCTTGAGTGTTCAATCTGCAGCCTCCCCCCACACACTAAGAGCATTCTGTTATTTAAGAAATATGTACTTCAAGGTAGAGAAGTTGGCTTACCAAATTTCCCTGAATTGAAATGCACAACACTTTACTACCTTAAATATGTTTTAATATTTTCCATGAGGCTTATCACTGCTTGCCTATGTTATCAGAGATTTTTAACCACATAGTTTTTTTTAAGAGAGAGGGATAGAGAGAGAGAAAGAGACAGAAAGAAATAGAGAATCAATTTTATTTAATTTTTTATGTGGCTTTCGTTGCTCTGACACTTGGTTGTGTACGTGGTGCTGGGGTTCAAACTCGAATCCTCACCCATGCTGGGCAAGCGCCATAACCACCAAGCCACTACTCCAGCCTCACCACATAGGTTTTATAAAGTCAGTCAGCTCCTGTAAGGTGTGAGATAGTCAAGACTTTCCAAAGGCAGCTATCACAGACTCTTAGATAAACAACAAATAATTTTTTTAGTATAAGTATGTCCTAAAGATTACACTCATTGTTTATCTGAAAGTCAGTGGTGCTGGGCATCCCAATCCATTTTTATTTGCTTCATCTCTCAGTCGTATATCTGCATCAGTGGGTTGGCCACCAGTTTACTCCAGTTAATTCTTCCTGCTCCTGGATTGTAAAAAGCAGGTCCTTCCTTGACTCAGTCTTCTTCTCTTGTCCCTCTACAGGCAAAAACAACGAATGTGAAGCCTTCATCTGCAACTGCGACCAAGAAGCTGCCATCTGCTTTTCCAAGGCTCCATATGTCGCGGAGCACAAGAACCTGGATAAGTCACAGTGTTAGAACCAAATGTCACCTCTGAAAAGTGTCATCCCTACCTGCCTTGTTTCTTTCACCTTACACTGTGCCCTCCCTCTAATAAAGCACGTTGTTGAAAGATCTCATGTTTAGGTATCTTTGAATTCTCTGTCGGCTGAACACAACTAGATGTTTTTGCATGTGTGGTACTGGGGGCTGAACCCAAGGACACTTTACCACTGAACTACATCCCCAGCCTTTTTCAATTATTTATTTATTTTTTAGAGATAGGGTGTCACTACTTTACTGAAGGGCTCCCTAAACTGTCCAGGCTGGCCTCGAACTTGCAATCCTTCTGCTTTAGCCTCCTGAATCACTGGGATTACAAATTTGAGCCACCGTGCAAATATCTAAAGAAACTGGAAAGAGCAATCTGCAGACAGGATTACATCCTAGCAGCCACAGTAACTTCACAGTGCCTGACACACGACACAAGCTGGTTAAAGTGTTCCTCGAAAGTACTATGTAGCTACTTTTTGCTACAAAGAGAAAGAACCACGTGGCCGTATTTACCTTCCGACCTCACATGGCTAGTCCAACCCTGTCAATCTCCAGTCTCCACTCTAAGACGGTGGGATTTCGGGGCAGGATGTGATTGGATAGTTTATGGACACGTGATTCTAGCCTCTCTTCTATTGGTGAACAGCGGCCCAGCCCCTGACCTACCGCCCCTCCCCAGGCCCCGCCCCCTCTCCGCTCCCGCGCCTGCGGAGTCGCCCGAGCCTGCGCGTGCGCAGTGGCTGGTACTGGCCCCGGGTGGAAAGTGCGTGAGGTGGCAGCGGTTCCTGCGTACGCATCGTTCTGGAGCTGGGCGGTGCTGTTATTCTGACTAGAATTCGGCCGGAAAGATTGAATGGGCGCTTGAGGAGGACAAAAAGGCGAACTCACGTGGGTGGAACAGTGGGGCCAACTTTCCTGCCGCGCTCACCCTTCCCTGCGTCACTCACCTGTGTTCAGTTTCCGTGCGTCCACCCCGCCATTGTTTTTGTTTTTAAGAGATAAAAAGAATTTCATTTAGTTTTTCATGTGACTTTCAGTGTCCCAACACTCCATCATGTACGTGGTGCTGGGCTCGAACCCGCGTCCTCACGCATGCCAGACCGGGAAAGAATGAGTTCAGAAGAGTCAGGTTCCGGGGCGCCAAGGGGAGTGGAGAGGCGGCATTGCGAAGCAGAGAGAGTGGTGGTGGGCGACAGAGCCCAAGTCCCCACTTCAGTGTCCACCCCTGCCTTGAAGAGGAAACCAGTGAAGGGATTTGCTGGTCTCATCTCCACGCTTTTGCATTTGTTGTGCCCTTGGTTTGGAAGGCTCTCCTTTCCCCCCTGCCTGGTGAAAAAGCCTCTTCCTCTTTGAGGATTCAGCCTAGATCACTTCTGGGTTTCCTGAGCCCTGCCCTTTTTCCTTCTCCAAGCACTGTCGCTCCGTTACCCCATCGGATTTCCATAAGTACTGAAGAGCAGGAGTGGGCTCCGAACTGGACAGACTGATCACTGGCCTGATCACCGAGGGTGACATAGGCAAATTACCTAAGATGGCCAAACCTCAGGATCCTCAACTTTCAAAAGAAATAGTAGCCCATATCATGTATAATAGAGTCGTGGGACTGAAGTGAGCAACTGTGTTTTAGAGTGTTTCATACAGAGTGTGTTGCACAGTAAATATTTAATATTTTCCTAAGGAGAGAGGGAAGGATACACACTTTTCCTTTTTTTCTCTTTTGTGTGGTACTGGGATTTGAACTCAAACCTCTGAACTACATCCCAACACTTTAATTTTTTGACTTTGAGACAGGGTGTCACTAAGTTACCAAATTTGCTAAGACTGGCCTTGAATTTGCAATCCTCTTGACTCAGCCTGAGTAGCTGGAGTTATGTGTGTGCCTCTCTGTGCCCTGCACTTTTCTTTAGAAATGCTTTATTACATCAGGACACTTTTGTAATTCTTGGCAGAAGACAGAACATACCCAAAAAGAAAATGAGGCAATTGTGTTCATTTTCCCTCTTCCCGTACCCTAATGATAATGGTGACATTTCTTTATTATGTCCCAGGCATTGTAGTGTGTGCCTCACTCACAACCTGGTATCTTCTAATATCCTCAATTGTAGAGAAAGAGCCTGAGGATAAAATAACTTGCCCAAGTTCTAGCTACTAGGTGGCAAAACTGGGATCCACGTCTATCTATACCGTTTCAATTCCATGCTATGTTTTTTTTTTGGGGGGGTGGGTGTATTGGGGATTGAACTTGAGTGCTTTACCTCTGAGATCCATAGACTTTTTTTTTTTTTTTAAGATGAGAGGGACAGGGGTTGGGGATTTAGCTGTGGCACAGCGCTTGCCTAGCATGCACAAGGTCCTGAGTTTGGTCCTCAGCCCTAAAAAAAAAAAAAGATGAGAGGGACAGAGAGAAAAAGAAATCAATTTTATTTAGAATTTTATTTAGTTTTTCACATGGCTTTTGTTGCTCTGACACTCCTTTGTGCAAGGAGTGCACATGCAAGGCAAGTGCCATAAATGCTGAGCCACCTCTCCAGACCTTCCCTAGACCTTTTTAATTCTGTATTTTGTGACAGGCTATCTAAATTACTGAGATTGTCCTCAAACTTGCAATCCTCCTGCCTCAGATTCCCAAGTAGCTAGGATTATA
Source organism: Aplodontia rufa (assembly GCA_004027875.1). Taxonomy (NCBI): domain Eukaryota; kingdom Metazoa; phylum Chordata; class Mammalia; order Rodentia; family Aplodontiidae; genus Aplodontia; species Aplodontia rufa. The sequence goes on along the minus strand of PVKS010030380.1, from coordinate 6,372 downwards.
GGGGTATGCCAATGTGCCCAGCTATATTGCTTTTCTAATAAGTGTGGGGGGGGATCTTTTTTTTTTGGATTGGCTTAAATTTTTTCTTCAAGAAATGGAGTTTTAGGGCTGGGGTGGTGGCTCAGTGGTTATGGCGCTTGCTTGCCTAGCATGCACAAGTATGCACGTTCAAACTCCAGCACCATGTACACAACAAAGTCTTGGAGCAACGAAAGCCACATGAAAAAACTAAATAAAAATTCTCTCTCTCATTGGCCCTCTCTCTTTAAAAAAAAAAAAAGTGAAGTTTATCAGTTTTGTGACAAAAATTAAGGGGCCAGCTTTTCCTCCACGTTTTGGCCAACCATAGATCTGCCATAATCTAACAATCTGTTGAAAAATGAGAAACATTGGGGGAAAAAAAAAACTGAGGCCAGCCTGGACAATTTAGCAAGTCCCTGTTTCAAGTGCCACAGAGTTCAAGGGAGAAAAGGAGGAAAGAAAGAAAAAAAAAAGAAGATGGAAAAATCTACTTGGATTCTGGTTCTGGCTCTGAAACTGTGTCATGTGGCCTTAGGTAAATCTGGATCTTAGTTTCTTCAAAAATAGCCAGAGTACTTGCCTAGCATGTGTGAGGCTGTGGGTTCCATCCCTAGGTCTGCAAATTAAAAAAAAAAAAAAATGAGAGAGGACTAAATTTTCTCTAATTCTGTCATTGTGTGCTTCTACTCTGTGACATTTTCTGAAAAATGTCAGAAATTTATTTCATTTTATATCTTAGCTTTTCATCTAGTTTTCGTTGCTCTGACACTTAGTTGTGTATGTGGTGCAGAGGTTAGAACCTGGGTCCTTGCACATGCCAGGCAAGCCAATACAGCCGAGCCACCGCTCCAGCCCCAAGACCCAGATTTTAATACATTAGTACTAACTTGTAGTAACTTTGGAAATCTGGTTCAAAGCTCCTTGGGATCCCCATCTGAAAATAACCTGGAATGAGATTTAGAACCTTACAATGCTACATTTGTGCACATGAAAAGAACTTTAAGTTTTCAAGATCTCGGGTTGTCCCTGTGAACTGAAATGTACTTCCTTGGCAGGTGCAGGATGAACATGTATTGTCTGCCCTAATTTTAGACAAAAGGCTACTGAATAGGCCCAGATACTTCCGTCTGCCTCACTTTTCAGGGTACACTGATTCTTTTGGCTAATGCAGTAATCAAACAAGTCTTGCTGCTTCCCTCAGCAGAAGCAAGTTAAGAGGCCACATGGGAATTAACTGTCATCTCTCCACAAACCAGATTCAAGGCAGGTGTCCTAATCTGACAGCTGCCATTAAGTCAAAATCCTGGAGAATTGTGTCATAAAGCCACATTTTTATTTTAGCTGATTAAAATAAATAAACATACAGCCCACACACCTGGTGAGCTATTTAAAAATGATTACTTCGTTCCTTGGTTAATAAAAAATTCATTCATGTGATTTTTCATTTTGTAAAAAAAAAAATATGAGTGTGTGTTTTGTGTGTGTGTGTGAGAGAGAGAGAGAGAGAGAGAGAGAGAGAAAATGGTTCTGTTAAAGACCAACTATCTGGAATTATAAATTAACTCATTTCCTTCTACCCTTATAGTAACCCCTAATTAGTGAGATCCCTGGTTTAGAGCACTGTGGCCTACACATTTTTCAAACTATTTCTTCTGTCATGTGACATAAAAAGGAAATGAATGCAGTTTTCACATCAAGAGCAGCTGCTTCTCTGGAAGTCTTTTTTCCAAGGCAAATCTCATCAGCCTGAAGACTTTAACTTCTGGTCTCTGAACCGTGCCAATTCAGAGATTGGGCTGGCAGAGAAATGTTGGTTTTCTGCCCTCTACAGAATGCACTCAGGAAGCTTCAATTAGTTCGAGGAAAAGGGGATGAATCTTTAGGGATCTGAAAAAGAAATGAAACAAGTTAATGCCAAGGTAAGCTGGGAATGGGGTGGAGGGAATAAATGTGAAGGTCAGCCTACATACATAGCACCAAGTACACTTTTATGCTTTTATTTATTTATTTTTTAATTCCAGGGATTGAACCCACAGGCACTTAAACACCGAGCCACATCCCCAACCCATTTTTCAATTTTAGACAGAGTCTCACCAAGTTGCTTAGGGCCTCATTAAGTTGCCAAGGCTGGCTTTGAACTTGCAATCCTCCTACCTCAGCCTCCTGAGCTGCTAGGGTTACAGGCATGTATCACCATGTATGGCAACTTTTGTACTTTTTTTTTTTTTTTTAAAGAGAGAAACAACTTTATTGAGTCTTTCACATGGCCTTAGTTGCTCCAACACTTAATTATGTACATGGTGCTGGGGTTTGAACCCGGGTCCTCGTGCTTGCCAGGTAAGCGTCGAAACCACTGAGCCACCATTCCAGCCCCTAATTTCTTTACATTGATCTATAAAAGTATAAAAGATGGGGCTGGACAGGTGGCTCGGCAGTTACTGTGCTTGCTTGGCATGTGCAAGGACACGGGTTAGAAACCCAGCACCATGTATACAATGAACTCTTGTTGCCACATGCAAAACTAAATAAAACTGTTTCTCTCTTTCTCTCCCTCACTGTCCCTCTCTTTCTTAAAATAAAACAAAATAAAATGCCTGGGGGTATAGCTCAGTAGTGGAGTGCCTAGTTAGCATGTGATAGGTCCTAGGTTCAGCCCCCAGCATCCAAAAAAAAAAAAAAAGCAGGGGGGAATCAATGGCAGATTTTGTGATCTTTAGTGTCAAATAGCTATGTGGCTAGAATTTGAAAATCATAGTCTTTCTGATAGTGCAGCTAAATGGACCTTCAGAAACTAGTTTAAGAATAACCATATGTTAAGAAGCCTAGAAGCATCTGTATCTTGTCAGCACACTCTACTCTCAGTCAAATGGGAACTGGAATCTGCTATCTGAGAAGGCACTGACCTTTAACAGCAGTATTCAAAGGAAAGCCGCTGTTTGTGGATCTGGAACATCAGGCTGTAGTCAGTGTGGGTCTATTAAAGGCAGCAACTCTCCACAACGAGAATTCAGTTTCAGACATGCCAAGTCATCGGACCTCGTGGGCCCAATGTTCAGAATGGCAATCGGTAGCTTCTTTTCCCGGGCAGTAAGGGTAAACCTGTAACCAGAGTACACCTGCCCAGCGGAAGACACATATAAGAGCTCTCTAGATGAAGGAAAGGACAACCCACATAGGAGGGAGCCTCCAAGAGTCCCCAGCCCACAAAAGGGTCAGATACCTGTAAGGACGATCCTACCACCAACATGGAGTCGGCTTCTTTCACACGTTTGTGCACAAAATCAACCTTGTCAGGATTCACTGTGTCCCCAAAGAACACAACGTCCGGTTTCAGAGGGCCTCCACATCGAACACAGGATGGGACCTGAAAGCTCTGTACCTGTTCCTCAGAGAGAAAGACGTCACCATCCGGAGCCACACCCTGGGCCTCAGCACTCCAGGTGGGGTTCAGGACTCTGAAGCGCTCCTGCAGCACCCCCCGGGGAGTCTGCTCACCACAGTTCAAGCAAAGGACCCTGAAACCAAAGACAAGGAGGACTGAATACTGTGTCCTTCAGTACACAAATCTGCTACAGGTGCTTCGTCCCCAAGCAGTGCCAGTCCCTCTATCACTTTCTTTTCCTAACACCACAACTTTCCCCATCTTAGGCATCCTTCTTCATGATCTCCTGTGACTTCATGATCTTTCATGTTTGTCCTATTTCTACAGCTAGTTTTCTAGAGCAAGTAACGTACATCTATTTCTTTACTCCACACTGTCTATGTAGACTTTGCTAGCTCGCTTTTATTCTTTATTTTTTGGGGGGCTGGCGGGTAACTGGAGGTTGAACCCAGAGACACTTAAGCACTGAGCTACAGCCACAGCCCTTTTTATTATTTATTTTGACACAGGGTCTCGATAAGTTGCTTAGGGCCTAAGTTGATGAGCCTGGCTTTGAATTCCTCCTTGCCTGGCCTCCTGAGCCGCTGGGATTACAGGCCTGTGCCACTGCATCCTGCTGCTTATTTTCCTAATGAACCTGTAGGCACCATTAACTCTCTAATTTCCCCAGCACCCCCATAATCTGGGTCCTGCAGGATGACCTATGTGGCCCACTCTTTCTAGTCCTATCTAGCCTTTCTCTGATGCCATTTGCAATGTGCTGCTCTCTTGCTCAGAAACCATTAACAGTCCCCTTTGTGTCACATCAGACCCAAACTGCACTGCCTGATTTTCAGTTGCAACCAATTTGGGTCTAGCCTTCTCAGAATCTGATTTCCTACTAGTCACCAACCCAAATCCACCATAAAGGTCAGGTCAGTCTCTTTCCATGAACTCCCTTCATTTAAAAAGCCCTCTTTTTCTGGAATCCTTTGCCTAAAGTCAAACTTCAGCCAGTCTCAAGCCCCACCTTACCATAAAAGTTTTCTCAATTATGCCAATCTTCACTAAATATGTTCCTTGGAATGTGTACAACATATGTATCAGGGATCATACGACTTAACAATCACATGTTGAACTGTTTGTGCCTAAATATGTTATTTTTGTGTGTCCCCCCATGAAACATTACAGAATTCCTACATATAGAGGAGGGTCATATACTTTGGTTATGATCCCTCCACACTACTATGTGTATTGGCAGGCATCCAGGAAATAATTAATATTGTCAGACTGATTTCAGTCCTCACGAATGAAAGAAGGCTTTCAGGGGCTAAAAGATAAAGAAATGGTCTCCAGGGGCTGGAGCGGTGGCTCAGCAGTTACAGTACTTGCCTGGCATGTGTGAGGATATGGGTTTGAACCCCAGCACCACGGACACAATGAAGTGTTGGAGCAACGAAAGCCACATGAAAAACTAAATAAAACTGATTCTTTCTCTCTCTCTCTCTCTCTCTCTCTCTTAAAAAAAAAAAAAAAGAGAAAGAAAAAGTAGTCTCCGATTAGTTATTGCCAAGGCTGTAGGCACAATACCTGGTCATGTATTCATTCCATCTATCATCATTTAAAGTTCTGACTATATTCCAGGCTCTCTTGTGTTCCATGTGTCTATGCACTGGAGACCCAGCAGTTTGTATCATATACTGTTGGTGTTCTATTCATACATGCTCGCAGGACACCATGGAAGCCACCTGAACACAGTATTCTTATAAGCAGCTTCCTGCATTTCTCTTGCTTAGAATGTTCTGTTGACCATGAAGGCCTGCTTGAGAGGAGCAGATTCAAAGTGGCAGGGAATTAATTCCCCAAGAGTAAACATGGACCAGTGAGGCATGGGAAATGGTGGATAAATACCCAGCTTCCTTGATTTTCAATGAGATAATTCCAAAGTATGTTCTAGACAGAGGCTCCCTGGCAGGACTGAGCCCACCTGTTCAAAGTAGTAACCCATTCATAAACACACTGATTTCCCCACTTAGCGCAGGGGAATCAACCCTGAGCCTCATGTATGCTAGGCAAGTGCTCTACCACAAAGTTATATTCCCAGTCCTGAACACTCCCTGTTTTGGTTCCTTTGTTGTGTCCCTATTCCCTCACTGAGTTTACCGGGATCAACTCTAAACTAAACAACTTGCTTCCAAATCCTCTTCTCAGGCTGTAAGATAACAAAGCTCTGGGTCTCACAGAATGACACACATTTTCACATCCAGCTTAGGTCTTCCTGCACCTGTGCATGCATCCATGGAGTTCCGTCAGGCGCTGGCTCCCCGCCTTGGTGTGCAAGGCATCCACATTTTGAGTCACCAGCCAATGCAGCTTTCCAAGTTTCTCCCAGTTGCTCAAAGCCCAGTGTGCAGGGTTTGGCTGGTGGGACGAGAACTGAGGCCAGCCCACAAAGTTTCTTGCCCAGTACCGCTGGCGGACTGGAGCACTCCGTACAAAATCTCCATGCTGGATGGGCCTCCGGTCAGTGCGGGCATAAAGCCCCACCTTTTCTGACCTGTAGTCTGGGATCCCTGACTCGGTGGAGATTCCTGCCCCGGTCATCACTAGGAGTTTCTTGGAAAGGGTGATGAAGCGCTGTAACTCTTTGACCTTCTCAGGGTCCAAAGGAGGACTTGGTGGCACAAATAACTCAACAGATCTGCATGAACACTGCTGGCTGAGGTTCCTAATCCAATTGCCTTTTGTTGACCTGAAAGTCATCCTCATTCTAGAGAAAAAGAAACCTCATATGAGAAGCTGGGTTTTGCAAGCAAAGATAACCATCAACCAATGAATGGACAAACAAAAAGTGGTCTATCCATACAACAGAGTGTCATTTTGAAGTCAAAATGAATGACACAAGCCAGTCATGGTGGTACACACCTGTAATCCCGACGCAGGAGGATCCCAACTTTGAGGCCAGCCTTAGCAACTTAGCAAGGCCCTAA
>PVKS010030379.1:0-24459 GCA_004027875.1 Aplodontia rufa | reverse complement strand
AGCACAGGTCTAACTGATCATCTAACATTAGAGATGATCTTCTTAAATACTTTCTATTACTGCCTCTCGAGATTCAGCTGTCTTGAAATACTCTGGGATGAAATAAAGATCATGCCTTACAGTTTAGAAACCTGGGGTATTCAACAATTACTTACACATTTATATTTTGTAGTCTCCGAATAATTTTTAAATGACAAGTCTGGCTTTGCTTGCAAGAACTCTCTGAAGGCCCACCATAAAATATACTGCCTGGATCATCTGTCTATGTGATTTTTAAAATTTTATCATTTAAAAGTAATTGTTGGGGCTGGAGTGGTGGCTCAGCGGTTCCAGGGCTTGCCTGGCAAGCATGAAGACCCGGGTTCAAACCCCAGCACCACATACACAAATAAGTGTTACAGCAATGAAGGCCATGTGAAGAACTAAAGTTGTTTCTCTCTGTCTCTCTCACTGTCCCTCTCTCTTTAAAAAAAAAAAAAATTAATTTTTTATGATTTGATTAATAGACCCAGCCAGGCATAGTTGCACACACCGGTAATCCCAGTGACTCAAGAAGCTAGTGACTCCATCGCAAGATGGAGGTCAACCTCAGCAACTTAGGTGTTAAGCAACTTAATGAGACATTGTGTCAAAAAATTGAAAGGGCTGGGGATGTGGCTTAGTGGAATCTGACTGTGGATTCTTCAGTCCCTGGCATCAAAAAAAAAAAGAAGAAAAAAAGTTTAAAAAAATATTTCTAAGTACATCCTAACTTTTTAATCTCATCATGGCACACCTGGAAGAGAAGTTCTTTGGAATATGGATCCAGGCAAAGCATCCTCTGGTAACGCACTAATCATAAGCTCTAGCTAATTTCAAAATAATAATTCGTATTTCAAAAAGGGACTGAGCTAAACAAGTAATGTCTTACACATGTTATGCAAGGGCTCTTATCACTGACTGAAAACCCCAGTCCCAAAGTCTTACATTTTTAATAGTTCAATATCTTGCCATGCACCTTTTAACTATTTCAGTCAATGAACTGCAGCCTTCCGACAGGAAGTTTCTGTTCTAAGCTACAAAGTTACCCACCTCAAATAATCTGCTATTCAACTCCTCCTACTAGCCTAATTGAGAAAAATAATAATTTCAGAGAACTGAATCATCCAGGGAATCTATATTTTGTCCTTGGTTTAAAATGAATCATTAAAGGGCTATGCAACGTCTGTCTTCAAAGTTTTGTATACCTAAAACCCATTATAAACATTTTCAAACTACATCTCACATTTTCTTGGGGGGGGAAAAAGACCACACCCAACCAACAACATTTGTAACATCTGTTACCACATTTACTACAGAGGTACTAAGAACATTGCTTTAAATGAAGTGTTCAAATAGCTTTTACATCTTTGATATAACTAACATGTTTTCTCCTCAAGGATTTTGAAAATACATAAAGCATCATATTTCCTTTTATCCCTTCAAGACCAAAAAAAAAAAAAAATCAAAAACTAATTTAAGACAAAACTAAATAAAGTATATGCTTGACTTCATAGCCAGAAGCTGTCTATTCTACTCCTTCTACCCTGCAAATTTTCGCTCTTGTCGATTCTGAGGTATGTAAGCATTTCACTGAGGTTCAACTACAGTTGGCCCTCATATCTTTAGTGTATGCATCTGTGGATTCAAGGAACAACAGGCCAAAAACATTAGGGGGGAAAAATTCTATCTAAATTGAACATGTACTATTTTTTCTTGTCATTATTCCCTAAACAATACAGTGTAACAGCCATTTGCAACAGCATTTACATTGTATTTGATATTAGTGATAATCTAGGGACAATTTTAAAAAATGGAAGACTATGCATAGATATTATGTAAATATTACACCATTTTATAAAAGGTATTTAAGTATCCATGGATCCTGGTATCTGTCAGGGTCCTGGAATCAATCTGTATACCAAGATATGACTGCATGTTTATGCATTTAGCACTTTATACTGACCAAAAGCAATTCCAAAAGAGAATAAGAAGTAGAGTAATTTCCCCGAAAATGAAAAAGACCAGTAAAAGCAATCATTTTTACATCTGTAGCCAACCTTAAGGATTAGAAAGTAACATTTTGAGGATTTATGGCTATTACACTGGAAAAATAATAAACTCTAAAAATGATAAATTTATTTCCAACAAAGCTAAACCACTGTAAACAAGTCTAATCTGGCTATAAGAATATTCACTCACTATCTTCCAGTTATTAGATACTAACTGAACATTAACAACTTCTCTCTGTACAGAAGGGAAATCTGTTTAATTGCATTTTTCAGGTTGGAGAACATTTTTTCTCTACCTTTACCTAGGCTCCCTCTACTGACAGGAAAATAAACTGAGATTGTAACGGCACATTTCATTAACTCACACAAAAAAATTTTTTTAATACTTTGAAATCAGTATTTTAGAAAAAAATTTAAAACTGACTTTATTATGGACCCAAGAACAAAATAAGTATCTGTGAAATAACAAGTCAACATTCACATTTTTCTGAGTACACTCAAAATGTTAATCCTTAGATGCAAGAAGGGTTAGATATTTTTAAATCATTTTAAATGTTTTTAATAATTTCTGGTAATGTTTACCTGTATCTGTTCTGGTGTCCATTGGTCTAAGTTGACTGACTTGACCCTGGATATATGGACCCCAAGATTTCTATGTATTCCAGCACATCTGATGCAAATAAACACACCAATATTCCAGGATGCCCATCGGGGACCTAAATAAGAAAAAGAAATAAAGAAAAGCAAGTATTAAAAACTAAAATAAATGGGCTAGCACAGTGGTTCGGCGGTTGAGGTGTTTGCCAGGCATGCACTAACTAGTATGCGAGTTCAAACCCCACCACCATGTACACAACAAAGTCTCAGAACAACAAAGACTACATGAAAAACTAAATAAAAATTTTTTCCTCTCTCTCTCTCTCCCCCCCCTCTTTAAAACAAGTAAAATAAAATAAATATCACAAAAGCTATTAGAAAGGGGCTAGAGTGGTGGCTCAGAGGTTACAGTGCTTGTGCAGCATGTGCAAGAACACAGGTTCAAACCCCAGCACCCACGGACACAACTAAGTGTAGGAGGAATGAAAGTCATGTGAAAAACTCAATTAAAAAAAAATTGAATCTGTCTCTCACTGTCCTTCTCACTCTAAAAAAAAAAAAACTACCAGAAGCATTATAGTTTTTATACAATTATAATAGAAGCTTAGATAAATCATATGCTCAAATATTCAAATCATACCGGCAGCAGCTTGCCAAGATAACAAGTGGCTTGAGTACACTGAAAGATTATAAACTGTCCCGGTCCAGCCGGGTTCTGACCTGAGGGACGGGCTAGGGATGAGAAAAACCACAGGCCGGAGACCCAAAACGGTCTTTCTTTGTCCAAATTTTACTTCTTTTTATGTATCCATACTTTACATCTCTCTTTCAAGGCAACATTCATTTGTACTGCTACAACAAAATGCCTAATATTAAGTAATCTCAAACAAGTCAAGGCAACGCTGCAAGACTGCACTCCCGAACATACACGGACAGCAATTTCTCACAGTTATGGAAGCTGGGAAATTCAGGATCGAGGCACAGGCAGGTTCGGCTGCTGGCAAGAGTTCATCTTCCAAAGAAGCAGGGACACCACGTCGACGGGAAAAGTGCGAGAGCTCTCGACCAAAGGAAGAGGTCTCAACTGCTGGCTGGAACCTTTTTTTTAAAGGCCTTCACCCCGCCCCCTCGAGGCCTCTCTACATTAGCTCCTTCATTGCCACACCTGGATTTCGGAGGCACACGTTTGACCAATAAGCCTCTACTGTGCCTTTTGAAGGATCTAGAATAATTGGCAGGTGATACCAATGTGAAACATCAGAAGCCCTTATCGACACCCTGTTTTTCAAGCTTACCAATATAAAATCTAGCAGCCCCTCCTGAAGGAGCTTATGCAAACAGCAACAAGATCCAGGGCAGCTGATAAAGTAAAGGTCAGACACCAACAATAAATAAACCTTCTAGGACCTTAATCATTTTATTAATTTTGCTTTCTAGAAACTTCCCCTGAATCCAACATTTTAAAACTAACCTACGTGAAGTTTTTTCACTCAGCATATTTGAACCACTAGTAATATATTACACAATAAAAAGTAACTTATTCTGTATATAAGATACTGCTTAAAATACTAACAAACAAAAATTTTTAAAAATGTTTTCTTTCCTTTTTGTAGATGGGTTCTGGCAATGTGCCTGAATCTCACAATACTCCTGCATCAGCTTCCCAAGTAGCTAGGACAATATATTTTTAAAAAATAAAACAGGGAGGGCTGGAGCGGTAGCTCAGCAGTTTCGGCGCTTGCCTAGCAGGCAGGAGGACCCGGGTTCAAACCCCAGCACCACATACACAACTAAGTGTTGCAGCAACGAAGGCCATGTGAAGAACTAAAGTTGTTTCTCTCTTTCTCTGTCTCTCTCACTGTCCCTCTCTCTTTAAAAAAATAAAATAAAAATAAAAAATAAAACAGGGGGCTGGAGCAGTAGCTCAGCAGTTATAGTGCTTGCCTGGCATACGTGATGATGCAAGTTCAAACCCCAGCACCACGTATACAACGAAGTGTCAGAGCAACAAAAAACACATGAAAAACTAAATAATATTGATTCTCTCTCTCTCTCTCACTATCCCTCTTTAAATAAATAAATAAAACATAGGCCTGGGAATGTAGCTCACTGGTAGAACATTTGCCTAGCATATATGAAGTCCTGGGTTCAACCTTCAGCACTACAAAAGTAAACAAAAAATAAAAATGAATTACAGTATTATGTGTAACTATAATTTACTAATTTTTAAAAGTACTCATGTTAAACAACAAAAGTATTACATTGAAATTTTTAAAAAACCTAGAAATCAATAAGGAAAATGACCTAACCCATCAGAAAAATGAGCAAAAACATATGAATGAATAATGCATAGAATATGTGCAAATAAACATGAAAACATGCACAATCTCAGTGAAAATTAGGAAAAATGACCTCCATTTTGCACACAACATAGGTTTTAAATAGATTGCACTGTTTGCAACAATGAAAATAAGAACTGCCTCAAAAAGCCTTATATCCACATAAACAAATCTCAAATATGTAACACTGGGATTAAGAAAAGATACAAGGGCTGGAGCGGTGGCTCAGCGGTTTCGGTGCTTGCCTGGCAAGCACGAGGACCCAGATTCAAACCCCAGCACCACGTACACAATTAAGTTTTGAGCAACTTAAGGCCATGCGAAAAACTAAATAAAGTTGTTTCTTTCTTTCTTTCTCTGTCTCTCTCTCATTGTCCTTGTCTCTTTAAAAAAAAAAAAGAAAGAAAGAAAAGAAAAGATACGGATGAGAAAAGATGGCGGACTGAAGGAAGCCTGCTTTCTGCTTGGCTCTGTGAATGAGGAAAACTCTCCAGGACAGCATCATCATTGGAGGTGTGCTTTAGGGAAAATCACAAGCAGAGCACAGCGCTTGTTAAGGTACACTTTGGAAAGAGCAGAGATTTGGTTAAATTTAATGGAAAAGAGGGATTTTATACATTGCAGCCAGGACGCTGCTACTGCTGCAGGACTGCCCAGCATCCCAGAACGAGTAGGGGTGGAGCCAACTTATAAAGGCAATCCATCAGCCACAGAGGACCTGAGGTCTATAAGGAAGCATGAATTTGGGCTAGAGACAGCCCCCTCCTGACTTCCACAGATCAAGGGATGAGCAGTTATCTTCCTGCTGCCTGCATAAGGGAGAAATGGGAGTTTCTTTCTTTTTTTTTTTTTTTAAACAAAGGGCTCAGCAAACGCTACTGTAATTGAGCCAAGAGCCAGCCTCAGCTCAGAGGCTGAATCTGGAAGAGGAAGCGTGGGACACGTCCTGTCCTCACTTAGCCCAGAGGGATTCACGTTTGTGGAAATCAAGGGAGCCTTGCTAACCCCTCACACCCCTTTCCCCCATTCAGAAGGCTCATATGATAAGCCAAGGATGGGCAGGGACAGCATCAGTCCTCAGTTCCAACACAAAAAGACTGGAGAAACCAGGCATGCATCCAGTAGAAGGAGCTCTGAAACCATTTCAACTGACTGAATATAAAACCATAAGAATCCTGACTATCAGATTCCTAGGGTGATGGACATAGACCAGACCTCTTGACATTCCTCAAACTGATATCTTCATGGAAATCTCTACTGTAAAAACCCTGGAGTCGGAGGACATCCAGTCCTACACTTGAGATCACATTTCAGACTGAGAGACTCTATTAACAAAACTTAGTGCATAGTTAACACCTGTCCCTAATGTATAACAGAGGCGACCTCAGCGATCAGACTTCCACATTTTCATTAAGAAATTTTTTTCCCTTTCCAGTTTTCCACGCATTCTTGATGGACAACTGGATAAGTTTTCATGAACACATAAAAATACTTGCTATAATTTTTTCATTTATTTTTTATTTTTGTGTTATTTCATTTGTTATTTTTTTTCTTTTCTTCTCTTTCCCTTTCTTCTCTTTTCTGTTCTGTTCTTATCTTTTTTCTCCAGCAAATCCTTCAGCTCCTCTATTTTCTCTCGGTTGACACTCAGCCAATACAACCTCCTCTCTAACTTCATCTTAGTTTCCCCTCTCTCCCTGGCTTCTCATTAGTCTATATCATTCAACCCCCATTATTAGTGCTGTGTAACCGTTATCATGGTGAATGCCAAACTCATTAACTGATGTATGCTTTGAAGCCTGACATAGTTGATAACTTCTACTCTTCCCAAAAGTAATGATTAACACTAATATTCGTTTCATAGGTGGAATTTAACTGTGGGATATAATTGATAAAAAATAACCAATTTAATACCATTTATTATATGCATTGATCGTTTACACTGATGGTCTCCTACTAGCTCAGGCAGAGCTGAAAAATCTTAAGGGATAGTAACAGAGCACAGGTTAGGGATTGTGGACTTCTGAACTCAATTTTCCTGACATCGCCACAACTCAAATATGGGACGTGACAAAACCCCCAATCCTACAACAAAGAAAGACCCAAAGACAAACAGAGACCTCAGGCCAAGAACTTACTTCAATTTAACGAGCACAAAGAAGGCTGAGAAGCACCAACCACACACCTGTGTGTGCCCACTACTCCAGTCCCACCACATCAGACATGCCGGTCTCCTCCAAGGACCTCAAACCCAAACAACACCCAGCCATAATGCACACCTGCCAGGTCCAGATTTACTGGGCCCATCCCATCATCAAGGAGCACAAATCCCAGCACAGCACACAGGCCGGTCCATTCGGGCCTGCCCCACACCTCTGGGTCCCTAGTACCCAGTAGCACACTCCTACCACTTAGCTTCAGCAATGCAGCATACTGCCCACCAATCCCCCAGATGCCAAGTCCGAGTACTGGAACCTAGATCCAAAAGGTGCAACAAAATAAGGCTCGAGGCAAAAATAGCATTCTGGAAGAAAGAGGGCGCCAGAGTGGTGGTTTCTGGCCCAACCCAAGACGTGTAAGGAAGAAGTATCCGGAGACTGGTTGAGCATCAGGACACAGAACCCCAATTCAAAGATCCAGAAGAAGCTCTTCAAAGATGAAGAATCAAACTAGAAGAGATTCACCTCAAACCCACAACTCCCCTAGCAATGAATCCATGGCCAGGGAGGGGGATGAAAATCTAGAACAAATTATCAATGATTTTATAACTAAAAGGAACAAAGAACTAAAAGAAGAATTACTGAAAGGAGTAAGACAGAAAACTCAAGAGGTGAGAAACTATCATCAAAGAAACAGACATACTCAAAAAGGAAATAAGAGAACTAAAATTTGCAGTCAATGACATGAGAGGGACCATGGAAGAATTTAATAACAGACTAGCTTCGACAGAAGACAGAACCTCAACTATTGAAGAAAGAACTTCTGATGACAAAAAGAAAAACAAAAGAATAAGATCTGAATTTTTAAAATGTCTGGGATGAAATGAGAAGAAACAATCTAATAGTAATTGGGATACAAGAAGAAACTGAAACACAAACGAATGGTACGAGGAACATTCTCAAGGAAATTGTTACAGAAAACTTTTCCGATATAAAAATAGAGTCAGATATGCTCATCCAGGAAACTTACAGGACACCCAAAAGGCCAATCAAATGAGAAACTCACCAAGACACATCATATTCAAAATGTACAACAAGGATATCAAGGAAAGAATATTAAAAGCAGCAAGGGAGAAATGTCAAATCACATTTAGAGGCAAACGAAGAAGAACTGTCTGACTTTTCAGCTCAGACTCTGGGATCAAGAAGGTCATGGAAGGAAATCTTTCAACTTCTGAATGACCACAACATGCAGCCAAGAATACTATACTTGGAAAAACTCAGCTTCAAACTTTAGGGGGAAATAAGAACTTTTCATGATAAGATCAAAATGGCAGCATTCATGAACAGAAAACCAGCCTTACAAAGAATCCTCAAAGATTCACTCCAGACAGAACAAGTAATCAATACTCAAAAGCCACAAACAGAGGAAATTCAATAAAAGTATATTCTATCAATACCCAACCAAGACAGTACAAAACTTACTAATAATACACAAAGACTATGAACCACATACACATTTTTATTCTAACACTGAATGTAAATGGTCTAAATGCACCACTCAAAGGAAACAGGTTAGCAGATTGGATCAAAAAAACAAAATCCAACAATATGCTGCTTACAAGAGACGCACCTAACAGACAATGACATCCATAGACAAAGGGTGAAAGGATGGAAAAAAATCTACCAGGCATATGATCCAATAAAGTAAGCCAGCATCACAATACTTATATCCAACAAAGTAGTTTTCAAGCATAAACTAATCAGAAGAGATAAAGAAGGCTACTACATAGTAGTAAAGTGAACAATACAACAGGAAGATATAACCATAGTAAATATATACTCTCCAAGTAACAGTGCTCCAACTATGTGAATAAATTACTTCATGACATAAAACCACTTGTGGACCTCAACACAATAATACTGGGAGACTTCAATACTCCTCTCACAAAAAGACAGACCATCAAAACAAAAAATTAATAAAGAAATCTCCAGCCTAAACAACTCCATAAATCAGCGGACTTAACAGATATATATAGAACATTCCACCCAAAATCAGTGGAATGCACCTTCTCAGCAGCGCATGGATTCTTCTCCAAAACAGATCATATTCTGATTCACAAAGAAAATCTCAGCAAATATAAAAAAGTAGATATTACTCCATGTATTCTACCAGACCATAATGCCTTGACCCTAGCAATTAACAGCAAAAACCATAGCAGGAAATGCACATACACATGGAGATTGAATAATAAATACCCTATTAAATGAAGAATGGATCCAAGAAGACATGACAGCAGAAACCAAGAAATTCTTAGAAGAATATGAGAATGAAGACACAGTATATCAAAACCTCTGGGACAACATGAAAGCATTCCTAAGGAGAAAATTCATAGCACTGAGTGACCACATTAAAAATGAGAGATCCCAAATAAATAAGCTTATGTTTCACATCAAAATCCTACAAAATGAGGAACAATCTAACCCCAAAGCCAGCAGAAGACAGGAAATAATCAAGATCAGAGCTGAAATCAATGAAGTTGAGAACAAAAAAAACAATAAAAAGAACTGAAGAAGCAAAGAGCTGATACTTTGAAAAAATACATAAAAATTGATAGACCCCTAGCCAATCTCTCTAAAAGAAAGAGAAATGAAGCAAATAAAATCACCAATGAAAAGGGAGCAATCACCACTGACCCCATGGAAATCCAACAAATTATCAGATCATATTTTGAAAAACGTAAATACTCCTCTAAATTAGATAATCTGGAAGACATGGACAAATTTCTAGACACATACAACATCCCTAAATTGACCCAGGACAATTCTGAAATCCTAAACAGTCCAATAACAGGCACTGAAATCCATACAGCAATTAAACGCCTATCAAAGAAGAAAACGCCCAGGACCTGATAGATTCCCTAGAGTTTTACGATACCTATGAGGAGGAGCTAACACCTTTCCTTATTAAGCTGTTCCAAGAAATTGAAAACAAAGGAACTCTCCCAAACACTTTTTATGAGGCAACCATAACTGACACTGAAACCCAACAAAGACATATCAAAAAAAGAACACTAGAGACTAATAATATCCCTCATGAACATTGATGCAAAAATCCTTAATAAGGTTCCAGCAAACCGTATTCAAGAACACATCAAGAAGATAATTCACCACAATCGAGATGGCTTCATTCCGGTACACAACGCTGGTTCAACATTCGCAAATCAATGAATGTAATTCAACACTTAAACAGAATTAAGAAAAACCATACAACTGCATCTCGATTGATGCAGAAAAGGACTTCGATAAAATTCAGCAATCATTTATGCTCAAAACTCTAGATAGGGATCAAAGGTACTTATCTAAAGGCCATATATGACAAACCCTCAGCTAGTATAATACTAAATGGAAAAAAGCTGAAAAGTATTTCCACTAAACTCAAGAAGAAGACAAGACTGTCCATTCTTAGCACTTTTATTCAATAAGTTCTTGAGACCCTAGCCAGAGCAATCAGGCAAGAGAAGGAAAGCAAAGGCATAAGAACAGGAAGAAAGGAAGTCTAACTATCCCTGTTTGCTGACAACATGATCCTATATCTGGAAGATCCAAAAAACTCCACCAGAAAACTGCTTGAGCTTGTAAACTAATTTAGCAAAGTGGCAGGCTACAAGATCAATAACCATAATCAATAGCTTTCCTATATACTAACAATAATAGGGTTGAAGAAATCAGGAAATCAGTCCCATTCATGACATTCTCAAAAAGAACAAAATACATTGGAATTAACCTAACAAGAGAAGTCACAGACCTCTACAGCAAAAATTATTGGACACTAAAGAAAGAAATCCAAGACCTGAGAAGATGGAAAGATGTCCCATGCTCCTGGTTAGGCAGAATTAATATAATTAAGATGGGCATTCTGCCCAAAGCACTTTATAGATTCAATGCAATCCCCATCAAGATACCAATGTCATTCTTCACAGATATAGAAAAAGCAATTCTCAAATTCATTTGGAACAACAAGAAACCCAGAATAGCCAAAACATTACTAAGCAAGAAAGATGAAACAGGTTGGATTCATAATACTAGACCTAAAACTATACTATAGAGCTGTAGTAACAAAAACAGCATGGTACTGGTATCAAAAAAGGAATGAAGATCAACGGAATAGAAGAGAAGACCCCTGAAATAAACCCACAAATCTTTAAACATCTGATCTTTGACAAAGGGAGACAAAATATAACATGAAGGAGAGACAGCCTATTCAAAAAACAGCCTATTTTGGACAAAATAGACAGCCACTTGCAGAAAGTTGAAATTAGATCCTTATCTTTCACCTTGCACAAAAATCAAATCAAAATGGATCAAGGAACTAGGAATTAAACCAGCTACCATGCAACTGCTGGAAGAACAGTTAGGACCAACACTCTAGCATTTGGGAGTAGGCAAAGACTTTCTCAACACGTCTCCTAAAGTAAAAGAAGTAAAGTTAAAAAATCAGTGAGTGGGATGTCATAAAGCTAAAAGCTTCTGCACAGCTAAGGAAACAATCAAAATTGTAAAGAGACTTCCTACAAAATGGGAGAAAATCATGGCCGGTGATTCTTCTGACAAGGGACTAATATCCAAAACTTACAAAATCCTCCAAAATTCCAATCTCAAAAACACAAAATATCCAATCAATAAATGGGCCAAAGAGCTAAATAGAAACTTCTCAACAGAGGACACTGAGCAAGCCAATGAATACATGAGAAAAGTGCTCTAAATCACTAGTATTCAGAGAAATTCAAATCAAAACTATGTTAAGATTTCACCTCACCCCAGTCAGATTAGCAAAAATGAAGAATATAAACAATAACAGATGCTGGAAGGGTTGCGAGGAGATAGGAACACTAGCACATTGTTGGTGGAACTGGAGACTAATACAGCCCCTCTGGAAAGCAGTGTGGAGAATCCTCAAAAAATTAGGGATGGACCCACCATATGATCCAGCTATCCCTCTTCTAGGTATTTTTCCAGTGGAGTTAGAATCAGCACATTGCAGTGACACAGCAAAATCTATGTTCATAGCAGCTCAATTTACTATAGCTAAATTATGGAACCAATCCAGATGCCCCTCACTGGATGAATGGATCCAAAAACTTGGGTGTATATATATACCATGCAGTTCCACTCAGCAATTAAAAACAATGATATGGCAGCCTTTGAAGGTAAATGGATGGGGATGGAAGAAATCATGCTGAGCAAAGTTACCCAAACCCAGAGAATCAAGGGTCAAACAAGACACTCATTTGTGAAGGCTGGAGCTAAACCTAGGCCTGTGTGAAAGGCATGTATTAGATCCAGCAAAGGCGTAGTAACACATAATCTAGGACAATCATAGATATGTATCAGGAAGGAGGGGGGGAGGGAGCAGGTGTGGGAGAGGAAAGGGAGGGAGAATAGAGAGGGATCCAGGGGATAAATCTGATTTAAGAATATATGCATATTCTATTGTTACTTTGGATGTACTTTTGACTATATAATAACTAAATTTCTTAATTAAAAAAAGATACAGATGAATACATATAGCACAAAATCATTTATGTAAGCTGGAAAACATGCAAAATAATAGCATCATTCATAGTAAAGGCATTTACAAATATCATAAAACAGGAAGGAAAGTAGCAGTGAAAAAAGAGGATGCATTCAGGGAAAAGTGCACAGTGGGCTTGGAGAGCATTGGTTATTTACTGAAATTCCAGAGCCAGTTGTAAAAATATGAACTTTTGTTTCTTTAACACATAATATGCATATAGGAACTAAGTTGTGCTGTAAAATGCTATTCTTTGGTCATGATCAAAAAATCCTGGAAAATATTGCAAACAAATTAATATATAGATACCTATGCATGTACATATGAACAGAAGCCTAAGTTTTACCATTCATGTCTTTGAATGTATTCTTTTATAATTTTAACTTTCTCGAATTATGCTAAGGAAGTATCCCAATCTCAGAGACTCAAGGGCCGAATGGTTTCTCTCATATGTGCAAGCTAGAATACTTGGGGAAGCAGTAGGTTAAATGGCTAAACTAATAATAACCTCAAATTGTATGATTGTCAGCATAATAGGGGGATGGCACCCTAGGATACTGGGAGGCATAGGGAGGGGGAGGGGTGAGGGAAGGGTATTTGAGGATCTCCTAGGATATCGCAGAGTAGGAATATAGGTGAACCATCTCAGAAGCAGATGTTATTCCTCCACGAGATACCCATTTTATGCAAGAGTTCTTCTGGGGGTAACTGCAACAGGTGAAACTCAAGGTGGTCATCCATGTTTTGGCATAACCCCTGGATAACTATGTATATATACATTGGTTATTGATGGTTTGATAATGTTTCCCTCTCATTTGTATCTCTGTATACTCTTAATAAAAAATATATTTATATATAAAATTTTAACTTTCTCATGATTACTTTCAAATATTGCTTGTATAATTTAAAAAGCCAAAAAAATGGAAAAACTATGTAGAAATTATACGAACATTCAGAAGTTTACATCTATAAATTACTTCAGTATGAAAAAAAATCAATACAAATCAAGCTTTTAAAAAATTGTAGGCTTCTATTTTTAAGTACTTCTTTTTTTTCCCCTGCAGTGCTGAGGATTGAACCCAGGGCACATGCCAGGCAAGTACTTTACCACTGACCTAAAC
Source organism: Aplodontia rufa (assembly GCA_004027875.1). Classification (NCBI taxonomy): domain Eukaryota; kingdom Metazoa; phylum Chordata; class Mammalia; order Rodentia; family Aplodontiidae; genus Aplodontia; species Aplodontia rufa. The sequence continues at coordinate 10,638 of PVKS010030379.1, read as the reverse complement.
CCCAAGGCTAATACTTTTTATGCAAACTTGAAATTTACTCGACAACATTAAAGCTAGCTAGTATTTACAAAATAGAAAAAAACTAAACACATAGAACCACCAAACTCCGTTAATTACACAGGAAATAGATTATGTATATACAATTTTCCCCAAATATCCAGTTTTTAAGTTTGAGAAATGACATTTATAAACGGACAATCATATCTGGGGCTTCTATGACTACTCTAGATATAGTCACACCTCCAGCTACTTTCCACTGTCTAATCATTTCTAACTCAATAATTTCTAACACAACTATCTGTGTTTTCAAGCTTACACACAAATCTAATGTAAATAGCTGAAAAATAAACAGCTGCTAAGATTTAATAGTTAAGTCACAAACTAAAAAAGGAAACACAATTTTTCTTTCAAACTCCATTGTATATATGCATCATCTGGGCATATTATGAAAATGCAGACTTTAATTCTGCAGTGCCTAGAATGGCACCTGGTATTAAGTTCCCAGATATGCTTATGATGCTATCCACAGTCCATATTTTGAATAGCAAGGTTCTAGACTACAGTTGACAGTCTTCCATTCAAGCACTGAGTGTATAGTAGTCTCAATTTAGCCATGTGTGGTTCTAATAACCCCAGTGGATTCCTGAAACTGCACATCATACCAAATTCTACATAAACTATGTTTCCTATACATGCCTATGGTGATTTTTAGTTCATAATTAGGTACATTGAGATTAACAAAAATAACTAGCAAAAGAGAACAGTATCTTATTGTACTGTACTCACCATTCTCCCTGTGGTGATGCCTGAAGGAAACAATTTATGGCTTCTCTTTGACCTACTTAAATTGACTGCAAGAATATTCCAATGTTCTGGGAGCATTATTATGCAAAATAGGGGTTACTTGAATGCGAGCACTTTGATATCATGACACTGTATCTGAAAACTGAGATGGCTACTAAGAGACCAAATGGCAGGTAGCATACACAGCACGTACATGCTAGACAAAGGGATGATTCACATTTTGGACAGGACAGAGAGAGATGGCATGAAATTTCATCACGCTCAGAAGGATCTGCAATATAAAACTATTTATTTCTGAAATTCCCATTTAAAATTTTCAAATCACAGTTGACCACAGGTAACTGTAACTGCGCAAAGTGAAACCATGGATACGAGAGAACCACTGTCCTTTCTGATGTGCTTTCATATACTCTGACTTTAAGAATTGATAAATGTGGTGACAATATGAATGGAAATAAACAAATATAAGTGGCTGGAAAGAATTAAGAATATTTAGTGACAGAAAATACAGACACAAAGGAGAAGGTAGAGAACATTCTGTCTACAAGTTTTGTATTTGGAATTTAAATGCAAGTTCTGTACTTAGAATTTAAAGCATAATGTTATTTGTAACGACTCAGAAAATTCTGCAGAATTGTTGAATGTTTTAAATGATCATGATACACATGAGATGAAAATGTCCAGCCATGGGGCTGGAGTGGTGGTTCAGTGGCTCAGCGCATGCCTGGCAAGCACAAGGACAAGTTCAAACCTCAGCACCACATACACAATTAAGTGTCCGAGGAATGAAAGATGAAAGTCATATGAAAAACTAAATAAAGATTTCTTCTCTCTCTTCTTTCTCTCTCTCCCCCTTCTTTCTTTAAAAAAAAAAGAAAGAAAGAAAAGAAAATGTCCAGCTGTCAATTAAGAATAGAACTAAAGTTCTACCTGGAGCATCTTCTTCAAGATGACAGTTCCAATCCCAAGGGAGCAAAGAGTAAATAAAGCAGAGTACTAATTCATAGAGAAAATGAAAAGCAATGCAAAATCAAACAAAAAAGCTTTAAAGAAAAGATGAACAATGTCAGATGATTTTATAAAGTCAAGTAGAATGGAACTAGAAAAGAACATATAAATGTGGTACCTAAGGTAACTGAGCGATCACAGGTAACCTCATAAAGACTAGGAAGAATAAAAAGAATTCTACCTCCAGTCTAAACTCTATTTCAGTCTATGACACCAAATCTTTAGAAACAAAATTCCACTTTCCTTTATATTTCTTTCATGACCAGCTTGATTCTTCCCAACCTACTTTTCAAAAATCCAATTTAAATAATCAAGAAGCAATAAAAATATACTCCTTGCTTTCCCTTGAATACAATTCAAGTATTCTGTCTTGGCATTTTCCTGAACACCATTTCCCTAGCCCAGAATGTTCTGCTTGTGACCATACAAAAATCCAACCCTTTCTTGAAGTCCTAGGTAAAGTACTCTTCTTAAAGTTCTTCCTTATGACTTCACCCCTCCATTCCCTTTTCCTATAAAAGTCTACAGCTCATGACAGCTTGTCTCTCAATACGCCACAATAGGTACCTTCTGTTTTTTCATTTGTTATTGGTTGTCTCTTTTAAAGTAGATGGAAAATTTCTCACTGGGAAAGCTCTAAATGGCATTCCGCATCACCTACAGTAAGGAAGCAGGCAATATAATGAAGATCTGATAGTTCTGATGACTTAAATATCCAGCTTCTTTGATTCCTGGAGCAACTGATCTACTATTTTGCTTTAAAAAAAAAAAGGAAATAAAACCAACACCTATGTGGTCTTTATTACTAATTTTGCCATTCTTCCTTTTGGTAATAAAATCCATTAAGTACTACCTATAAGTATGGCTTCCCAGATAAGATGATATTTCTTAACCTCCCCTGCAGCAAAGTATGGCCACATAACCAAGTTCTGGCCAACAGAATGTGAGTAGAAATGATGTGTTTTGCTATTAACCCATTAAGCCTGTATTTCTTGTTTGCTTCCCCATTCCCATTCCTGTTACTTGCTAAATGATGTGAAACTAACTTCTTACCTTGGATCCACGTTGAAGATGACAGAACTACTCTATCCACATTAGATAGTTCATCTCCAGACTAACATGAAGGAATATAACTTATCCTGTTTAGGCCATATTAATTGGGGGTCATTTTATCACAGCAGTTAAGCCTATTATCTACCTAATTCCATGTGAATTATAATTGCATTTGGTAGCAGCAAACAGAAAACACCTGAGATTTAATATTCCCTGATTTCAGAAATAAAATTCTAAAAAAGTGGTAAAGAACAATAAAACATATTTTCATCAAAACCGTGGTCTAAATTCAATTTAAATCGCCAATTATATACTAAGTGTCTATTTTAACATGAAAAAGACAAAACACAGATTATGCCTTCAAGGAGCTTCAAGTCTAGTAAATCAGATAATGATTATAATATAAGAGTAAATGATGTGAGAACACAGAAGAGAAAAAGATGGATGCTGATTAGCAATATTAATGCAGGCTCTGAAGAGTCAGAGGCATTTGAGGCTATTACTAAAAGACAGGTACATTAAAAAATTTTAATTGAAAGTCAGGTACAGTCATGACAAGATACAATTGTACAAAGTATATCCTAGGTAAAGTGAACCCTCCATCTTGAAGAGTTTGGGCTTTGCTATAATGTGCTGCCAAAAAATATAATACTGAAGTGCCTTATTACAAAATTTCCTTTTCACCGTTTTAAGTTATGATACACAAATGCAACTTGAATTTTTATATCAAATGATTTAAAAACTTAAAGATGAAAGACATTTTAAGGAATTGAACCCCTATACAAAGTGGAAAAACAAGGTTTGCTGAATGAAAAATCATTGTATGTCTACATATCATAAAAAAAAAATGACATGTCTGAAAAATGAACAGAAATTTTCCTGAGATCTCAATACACATACCCAATAACTCTCATGCCATTTGAGAAATAAAATGAAATTCTGTGCTCTTAAGAAACTTCTCTTAAATTTCTGATTACCATGATGAACTTAGAAACAAAAAAAGCTTCTTTGAATCTTTTTTTTTTTTTTAAATTTCAATACTGGGGATTAAACCCAGGAACATTACCACTGAGATAATGAGACAGAGCCTCACTAAATTGTGAGGCTGGCCTTGAACTTGTGATTCTCCTGCCTCAGCCTCCTGACTCACTAGAATTATAGGCATGCACCACCACCCTTCGAATTTATTTTTTATAAAAAGAAAATACAGTGAAGAAAGGAGACTTTAACATTAACTGCTAATAGTAATTTCGTTTTTAAGACTTAGTTTTTCTATAAAGCCTCTCTAATCCCTCAATAACACTTTAAAAATAACACTAATCATAACGATTTACAGTTAACTGTTTTAGCTGTCTTTTTTGAGAAACGGTGACTTCTTTAAGAATAGAGACTTCATTTTATTGATCTCTGTATGTTCTACATCAGATATAAGAATTCAGATAGTCTCTAGCTTACAGATGATAGCTAAGACCTTGGGTCATGCTGTCAAAAAGGCTAGGAGAAGGGGCTGGTGCGGTGGCTCAGTGGTAAAGGCACTTGCCCAGCATGCACAAGTATGCAAATTCAAAGCCCAACACCACACACAAAAAAAAATGAACAATGAAAGCCACATGAAAAACTAAATAAAGTTGATTCTGACTTGCTTTCTCTCTCTCTCTCTCACTGTCCCTCTCTTTAAAAAAAAAAAAAACAAAATAAAAGAAAAACTGCTAGAATATTTTTAAAGGAAACTACCATCTTATTGACTACGTAAAACATCATCATATTTCCAGACATACTGCCTGTTTTAATCCTAATAAACATAGGAGGTAGGTAATATGGCTGCCCAGTATAGAGACTGAGAAACTTGGACTCAAAAATATAAAGAAAAATACCAATAATCAGGAGAGAGAGAGAGATAAGACCATACCATAGACATATCTCCAAATGCACATGAGAATACTTTGCATCATCTACTCTCATAATCTTCTGGTATCATTCGAAATAAAATTCCTTTACACTGGCTGAATGATTTTACTCCACTTGGTTAATATTTTGAAATGCCAAGTCACTTACTACTGAAGCAATTAAAGATGCAAATGCTTTTTCATATGCCTCCTGCAGTATCATTCTTTTGCACACTGTTTAGTTTATTCTTTATTTCTATTCTCATAACACTAAAGATTAGAAATAGTAAGAACTGGATGTTGTTCAGTTTTATTTGGAGAGAGAAACTGGGAAGGATAAGAGAATTCTGCTCAAGGAAAAACAAGAGTAGAAAAGGAGCGCAAGATCAACTAAGATACAGAGTAATTCTTCCAGCTGCAATATTAATAGAAAATGCCTCAGGAAAGAGACACCCACTTACTTTATTACCAAAGCAATAAAATAAGTCCAAAGAGAAAGTACCTATATCAAAATATTGTCTGGGACCAAGCATAAAACAAGGACAAAGCCCCCTTTTCTCCCCTCTCAAGGCCCTTTATTCTCTATCCAAGACTATTAGCTTGCCTTTCATTGCTTATTGTCAGCTATGTTATCCGTTAGGTATGCTTGTGGATGACCAAGAGAACTAAACAACTCATGAAAACGTTTTCCACATTATAAACAAATGAACTACTACAAGCCTGTGAAAGAACTTGGGACGGAGAAGGTAGACTGGAAGTGATGCAAATAAGCATGAGTGGTCATTCTGGAGTGATGGAAATGTTCTAAAATTCTATTGTGGTAAGGGGTGCAAAATTCTGTTAATATATTAAAAATCACTGTACACACTTAAACAGATGAACTGTATAATACGTAAATTATATATCAAGAAAAGTGTTTTCTAAAACTTATATGCATTCGTTTAAATGAAAAAAATGAAATATTTTATTACTTTTTTCTTACTTGACCAGAAAAAAAATGAGTTAAAAGTAGAACTAGTAGATTAAGCACAATGTTTTACTAAGAAGGAAATGAATGTTTTAAATTTTTTTTAATCTGAAACTATCATTTTGTCGTGACCTAATCACCTGTGGTTATCTCCATCACATTCATAATTTCCTGTAAAACTGCATCAGTAATGTTAAAAGATGATAACGTATAGGGGTAACATTTTGCAACCAGAGTTCCTGCAAAACCATTATAATCTTCAAAAGAGTCATCACAATGCTAATTCAAAGTTTTGTGTGCTATTTGATTTTTACAGTGCTGGGGATCAAACACAGGGTTCATGCATTCTAGGCAAGCACTCTACCACTGAGCTACATTCCTAGAGTTAAAATAAATGAGAGAACAAGAAAGGGTCTATGAACAAACAATTTTATATCACTAATGTCTAACAGAACAATAAAACATACTCAGAAATGTTTTTAAATCTTTTTAGTCTGCAAGAATAAACCAGCATAATCAACACACATACATACTTCTACTTTTTTTTTTTTTTTTTTTTTTTGAGACAGGGATCTTGCCTTGTTGCCCAGTCTGGTTTTGAATGTGTGAGATCAAGTGATCCTCCCACCTCAGCCTTGTTTTAAGGAAATAAGCTAAGTATTTAGGATTACACACATATTTTGGTTATAACTTATTCTAAAAGAGTTCAGAAAAAATGTGTGTTATGTATGTGTGTGTGTGTGTGTGTGTGTGTGTGTGTGAGAACAAATGTGCTGTGAATCTCAATATCATGTATGGTTACAATGGACCAGTAAAAAATAAGGAAAAAAGAACAAATGTAGTTAACATTTGAAGAAGTAAAAACAAAGGGTGGTAAATGGGAATTATTTTTTTTAATTTTTTATTAAGGAGTTGAGTTATTGTACAATCATAAATGCATATAAAGTAACAATATGATATGCATTTGTTCTTAGACCAGAATTACCCCCACATCACCCACACCCCAGTCTCTTGAGTCTTCTATATTTCTCCCCTACAAGCTGTATAAATGCTTAGATTTTGAATTTTCCAAAATTAATTGCATAAGTATTATTTGGATTCTCAGGGGGGTAAAGAGTATGCTGCAATACTGTCTCCCTAGATCCCTGACTTTCCCTGTCCCCCACATATCTATGGTTCCCTAGATTATGAGTTGCTCCTTTGCTGGGTCTAATATATGAGGGAAAGGGAATTATATCAATGCAATTTCCTTTATTCACACTTGCTTCCACTTGTACAAATGAATAAGAAATGAGATTGAATGCTAGCATATGATCATTCAATAAGAAAATTATAATAAAAAGGAAATAATTATCTTAGCTTCATGTAACTTTTCTTAACATCAGTTTTCCTCATCTAAAAATAAAAGTCCGCCATCTTCCATATTCAAACAACCACTATGAACATCAAAAGACAAAATACACATACGAAAGTTCTCTATAGCTACAAATCATTATTGTAAGGCTAACAACTATGTATCCCACACTTTTCTTTGGTAATTTTATCTACTATTAAGAGTCACTAGTAATCAGAGAAATGCAAATCAAAACTACATTAAGATTTCACCTCACTCCAGTCAGATGGGCAAAGATGAAAAATATAAACAATAACAGATGCTGGAGGAGTTGTGGGAAGACAGGAACACTAGCACACTGTTGGTGGAACTGCAGACTGGCAGAGCTACTCTAGAAAGCAGTGTGGAGACTCCTCAAAAAATTAGGAAGGATCCACCATACCACCAGCTATCCCTCTTCTGGGTATTTTCCCAAAAGAGCTAGAATCAGCATACTACAGCAACACAGTAAAATCAATGTTCATAGCAATTAAATCCACATTAGCTAAATTATGGAATCAATAAATAAATAAATATAGGAATCAATCAACCCAGATGCACTTCACTGAATGAACAGATCAAAAAGTTGTAGCATATATATACAATGAAGTTCTACTTCAGCTACTGGAAACAATGATATTATGGCCTTCAAAGGTAAATGTATGGTAATGGAAGAAATTATGCTGAGCAAAATTAGCCAAACCCAGAGATCAAGGGTCAAATGTTTTCCCTTATTTATGGAGACTACAGCAAAAACCCAGGCTTGGGTGAAAGGTAGTCAAGCTCATGTACTAGACTTACTAAAGTCAAAACAATGCATCATTTACGGGACCAGTGATATGCAGCAGGAAGGGAGGCGAGAGGGAGAACGATGGAACCTAGAAAGACTATATCATTTATATTGGTTCCACCGACCAAGAAAAAAAATGAAAAACTGTTAAGTGAGCTTGTGGAAATGAGGGAGAAATAATAAAGCAGTCTGAATCATTGTTTTTAATAAAACCTGTTCTGAAAATTAGCAAGTGACTATTCACATGAATTTTTCTTTTCCAATAAACAGCACTCAAATAGATACATAGGATAAACTTCTTGAAATTTGATATATTATCCTCTCAAATTTCAAATATTTATCTTCTAAGAGGATGCACTCAGCAAAAATGAAAAGCAGTTCTTCAGGATATCTTCCCAATGTAATACATTAAAAAAAATCTTGGTTTTATTTAAATGATATAACCAGAAATGAGGTCACCTAAAAATGTGATCTGAAAATATGTTAGCAAATTGACATCAGCAAGATAGCAGAATACGGGGCTCCTGGCTTTCCCTCCTCCCACAGATACACCAAATAAACCTCTACACAGGGGTCAATTCCCTCCAAGAAATCCAGAAACTTGTTGAAAAACTTCCAAACAGGGGGCAACATACACAGCAAAATAAGTAGGAAAACTTGAGATGCTCTCAAATAAAACCTTCGATTCACGTCATACAACTGTGAAATGATCCTCAACTCCCAACTTCTGCGCTGACAGTGAAGAATTCGGCCTAGGCTTACTGCACCCTAACTTTTAGGGTGTGGGTTCTTAAATCAACTAACCCAGGGAACTGAGAAGCAGAATACTTCTCAGTATTCATGAGTTTCCCTGAATTGCAGAAAATAGGTAATTATGAATGGGCATGCAAGAACTTACAGAGGCTGAAGCCTTGAGATAAATATAGACAAAACAGTCTAAAATACCGAGCTCCCAGTTTCTCCCTAAAAGAGATTTTTTTTTTTTTAAGTGAGAAGGACAGTTAAGAGATAATCAATTATCTCTTAATTAAGCACGGCCTTCGCTGCTCAGACACTTAGTTGTGTACATGGGTGGTGGGGTTTGAATCGTGTACTTGCACGTGCCGGGAAAGAGCCGTAACCACCGAGCCACTGCTCCAGCCCTCCTAAAAGAAATTTATCTGCATACTTTGCCAGCTACTGCCTGAAAGTCAGGTTTCTGTTTGGCCTACTTGAGGAAGCTAATGAGGAAGCTAAACAACAGACCTCCTTGAGCCCTAATGAGAGTTCAGAAACTTCCCAGGCCTTCTCCCCAGTTCACCCCTATGATAAATCCAATTCTACTTTTTTTGGAGAGAGAATTTGTCAATTTTTTATTTATTTTTTCATCTGATTTTTTATTTTCCAACACTTAATTGTATATGTGGTGCTGCGGTTTGAAGCCAGGTCCTCATGCACTGCAGGCAAGCGCTCTACCACAGTCACCTCTCCAGCCCCAGGTCTGCAGATTTCCCCTGGGAAGAGTTCATGCACACACTGAGCACCCTAACTTTTTAGACCTCCCACATGAGGGACTTCTAAATTAGTTATCAAAGCTGACAAGGCTCTCTAGACCACAGAAAACAAATATGTGGCTTATAAATGCTTTCACCTCCATCAGTTATCCCCTCCGGCTTGGAGTGCATAGTGTAAATCAAAGTGTAAGCATCTGTCACAGATCCTGTCCTTAATTTAGTGCACACAAATGGGAGATAAATGCCAGCCCTCAATTTCTCCCCAAGAACAGAAGGTACAGGGAACATACGTTCAAACACCCCAACATTTCCAGCTGTGTTTTAAGAGGCTGGCTTCAAACTTGCCTTTCTGGCAGGAGTTGGCACATCTAATTCTAGGGGATAACTAAACTAAGTACAAAGATTACAGTTTGACTGAACAAAGAATTGAGGAAAAGTACCTAGAATCTCTGGCTGGGCTGACTGCTAAGGTCCATCTGCCACATGAAGCTACATCTCACAAGACTGGGAGACTGTCTGATGTAACGCACAGAAACCAACACTCCCACAACATCAGCCAAAAAAAAAAAAAAGTGATTTAAAAATGGACAAAGGCTTCAAACAGACATTTTTCCTGAGAAGACATAAAATTGGCCAACATGTACACAAAAAAGTGTTCCAGGAAATGTAAATTAAAACCACAATGTGGTATCAACTCACAGTTGGCAAGATGGTTATGAAAAGGACAAGAGATAACATGTCAGTAAAGGTGTACAGAAAAAGGATTTCTTAAACACTGCTGGTGGAAATGTAAATTAGTATATCCATTGTGAAAAACAGTGTATGAAGGATCCTCAAAAATTTTAAAATACAGCTACCACTAATACTTCACCTAGTATATACCAAAAGGAAATTAAACCAACAACTTAAACAGAGCTGCACTTCTATGCTCAATGCAGCATTTTTCACAACAGTCAAGATATGAAAACAGCTTTAATGTCTGTCCATCAGCAGGCAAACGGGTCAAGAAAATGTACCATAGCTGGGCATTGTGATGCACTCCTGTAATTCCAGAGGCTTGGGAGACTGAGGCAGAGGATCACAAGTTCAAAGCCAGTCTCAGCAACTGAGCGAGGCCCTGAGTAACTTCATAAGACCCTGTCTTGATATAAAATTTTTAAAAAGGGTTGGGGATGTGGCTCAGTGGTTAAGGACCCCTGGCTCAGCGGTTAAGGACCCCTGTTTTCAATCACTGATACCAAAATAGAAAAAAAGAAAAGAAAATG
>PVKS010030378.1:0-24457 GCA_004027875.1 Aplodontia rufa | reverse complement strand
CCCTGGGTCCAGTCCCTCTCCACCCCACCGCTCCCAGCCTATCCGCTGCCCTGGGTCCAGCCCTGTGCCCCCCACCCCATCCCACTGCTCCTGGCCTGTCTACTGCCCTGAGTCTAGCCCTGTGTCCCTAACTGCCCCTGCCACGTCTGCTGCCCTGGGAGCCACAGGCCACCTTCCTCTTGGTGGCTCAGGGTGCTGCAGCATTTTCGGTCTTCTGGACTTTCATGAAGTCCCATGCTCTGGGGACTTTTGTCCCTCTGTCTGCCAGGGGTGCACTTCAAGGACGTGATCCTGAAGCGTCAGAGGGTTAGGTATGCTCTTCTCCCCCACAGGACTGTCCCTGTCTCCTGGACAGGCTCTTGGTTTTGACCTGCACCACCCCACAGAATAGCAAGGCTGGCTTCCTGTCCCACCTCCTGTGCAGTGCCTCTGGGCAGTCAAGGGCCCAGCAAAGGGACTTAAATCCTGCCACTCCCTAGACTGAAGTGTGGGTGCCTCTTTGCTGTCCCCAAGGCAAAGCCCAACTCGGCTTGACCTACAAGAGCCCTCACCATCTAGGCCCACTCCCTAACTTAATCATGGGGTCGCATTTCAAACACCTCTGACTTTCCTCCTTAGTCACAAACCCTGGGGCAGAGCCTGTCATGTTGATCTTGCACCTTGGGGCCTGAGGAGAAGGTGGTCAACCCTGACTCTTCATTTTCCACCAAGCTCCTGGCACTCAGAGCCTTTGCTCCCTTGTGGCACCAGCAGGACGGTGCACACTCCCCAGTCCCTGAACGTTCCCTGCAGTGGAAAGTGTCCAGCAGGCTTGTTCTACAGGAAGCACCCATGGGTCAGTGCCAGTAGCACATGGCCATCCCAGAGGGCACCTGTCCCCCCCTGCAGGACGTGCTTGCTCCAGCTCCTGCAGGGAGATCGTGAGCTCCTCACACCATCCATACGACAGGGCAAGGGCAAGAAGCAGCTTCTCTCAGGACTGGCCCGCCAACTGCTTCACGCAGCCACAAGGTGCCAACTTCTGCGTCCTGCTTTCAGAATGGAATGTTTTAATTGAGATATTTGGCTAAGATAAACAAGACTTTTCACAATGTCCCTTTGGCTGGAAAGCTAGGAGACAGAGGCTTGGTGGATGGTACTGGAGGCAGATTGCGAAACTGAAACAGCCCAGCAGCAGATCTGAGGCAGATGGGAGAGGGCAGTGGCTTGCCGGGAAGGCAGGCTGCATACAGGCAGGGCTCCAGACTGGGTCAGGGCCCCCGGAATGTCCCTGAGGCTCCAGGCTCCTGGGCAGGTGATAAGGGCCAAGGGATTTGGCCCCAGGAAGTGAAAGGCCACCCTTAGAGCTGTCAAAGGCAGGGAATGACTCAGCAGGAGGAGGCAGCAGGCCAGGGATCCTGGTGGAGAGGCTCATGGGGGAGGGGTCTGGAGACTGGGGTGTCCTGGGTTCATGAAGGCAGGGCCTGGAGAGTGGGTGTCCTGAGGATCATGGGGGAGGGGCTGGAGACCACGGTGTTCTGGGCTCATGGGGGAGAAGCCTGGGGTGTCCTGGGATCATGGAGGAGGGTCCGGGAGACTAGGGGGCCTGGAGATCATGGGGAAGCTATCTAGGGCCTGGGGTGTCCTGAACTCATGTGGGAGGGGCCTGGAGACTGGCCTGACCTAGGGATCATGTGGGAGGGACTTGGAGTTTGGGATGTCCTGGCACTTGCAGGGAAGTTGAACAAGTCCCGGAACCCGTGTTCTGGGAATGCCCAAATTCGCTGTTATAGTTGCTGTCTAATGGACAAATACAGACGCATTTCTCTGGAGTGTTCTAAATGCCAGCAGTTAGGAAAAGGCCAATGTGCCCATGTGTCTTAGAGTGTCAGGTGTGCAGGAGGGACAGAGATGGCTACTTAAGCTTCCACTTACTTAGGAATCACTGAATATCCAGTGTATTTTAATTCCATTTCCCCTTACAAGGGGGCTACTTTGAGTACCTACAAGTGCCTGCCAGATTAGCACACACAGAGATTATTGGGGGTGGATGAGTGCATGCAGTGGGATACTGTGATCACAGGCTCATTGTCACCTAACAACTTTAGAGTTTCTATGCTAGTCACACATGTTTGATGTAAATTGACAGAGGCTGTTAGGAATCCTGAATGAAGTGGACAAACATTAAAATAATGTGGCAGTTCTGCACGTGAACCTCAGCATGCCTGCAAGTTGATTTCAGGGCACCTCCTGTAAAAGCAGCTCCCTATTTTAGCATGTATCCTAGATTAAATAAGAGTAACAGTTACCTTAAATTAATTGAGGAGTCATGGAATTTTCTTACACTTCCTTTGGAAGCAAGGAAAACTATGCACCTTGCCTATTAATGCTTGAATCTCTACTCCTGGGGTCAGTTTGCCCAGAGTTCTTTGCTGCAGGCCTAGGGTATGGGTCAGTGACACTGGCTCCTAGGCTTTCCAGGACAGCCCCTACAGATCCACACCTGGCTGCAGGTGATGGTACCCAGGGTGGAAGGAGATTGGGTGCAGGGGCCTGACATGTGGCTGAGTGCCTCAGCTGATGTGTACTGGACACTGGAGAGATGGCATGGGCTTGCAGCAAGTCCTCCCTGAACTCTGGGCCCCTCCAGAGGCCTTGGACTCCTGCAGAGGGATTCCTGTGGCCCAGCTTGCAGAATCCAGAGGTGCAGAGCCCCCTGAGACTCTGACTGGCCCAGCGCCTGGGCTGGGCAGAGCCATGGGCTGATGGGAGGGCCTGTGGCAGCCATGGGGCAGTAGGGACACTAAACTCAAGCTGGCCCCCACCCAGAGGACTGGAGCCACCTGCCTATTCAAGTGCAGGGCATAGTGGGGCTCCCAGCTTGTCTGGGCTGTCCTGGGGCTTGGCCTGGAGACAGCCCCCCCTCCCTGCAGCCTGTCTTCTGCTTGACCTGGGTACTGAATCACCTTCACTCCAAATGGAATGAGAGGGAAGCACAGCTCAGGGTGCGGGGGCAGCATTCTGGAGAGGGCTCTTTGTTCTGGCTCCCTTCCCCACCCCCACCCATTTTCTAGAAGGTCAGAGACACCAAGTGAGAAGGGAGGGTCTCACGCATTCCAGGACATGAGCCTGGGCCCTCCCATCTGTGGTAGCACAGGCCCAGTGCTGTGTGCAAGTGCATGGCTGCCCTCAGGCCGCTGTCCTCCCTGCTCTGGCCTTTGAGGGCACTGCACCTTGTCAGGACTCATAGGAGGGACCAGGCTGCAAGTGGGGGCCTCACTGTCATGCAGCCATCTGGCCCGAAAAGCCTGGTGCACTTAGTCCCAACCCTGGGCACTGTGCCCACTGGTCAAGAGCAAGTGTCATAACATGAGGCTCCTCTGAGCTCAGAAGCATCGAACTCCAAGGAGCCCTGGATACTGGAGCTGGCCCTCTGGTCTTGGGCTGGTCCCTGTTGTGAACCAGAGCTTGGCCCTGTGGATGGGGGCACACAGGCAGCTACCTCATGATGGTGTCACTGCCTGGGAACAGCTCACAGATGTGCCCCAAACGCACTAGACAGAGCTGCAAAGGGTCTGAGCCAAGAAGAGGCTGAGGACTTGGTCTGCATGTCCTGTTGGGAGCTGAAGATTTAGGGGTGCATTTGTGGCAGAGCCAAGGCCTTGCTGTGCTCTTTAGAAAACACGGGGCTGTGCCAGCACATTTCCAATGCAAAGCCTCGGAATCAGCTGGGGTGGCCACTGACTTCCAGGGCTCTAACACGGTGGCCATGCCCAGGAAACCTGTGCTGGGCACTTGGGGCTGAGCTGGCCTGGGCCACCCCTCCCTTTCATCCACACACAGGACAGGCCCACTGGTCCCAGGTCTGTGTAAATATTTACTGTGCTGCTCATGATGCTGTGATTTGAGGCTGTTGCCACAAACAGCACAAGATCAAAAATGAACTGGCAAGTTCCAGAAGAACAGTGTCAGAGGCTCTGGAGTGAAGTATGCCAAAGCTGTGATCATCACCTGGCCCTGGGCTGCAGGGACAAAGAGGGTGGGTCTACCAGGTGGTCCCAGGCTCTGGCTGGAGAGCAGGGTGGGAGGAACACCTGGCTGCAGGGTGGCTCCAGTCTTCCCAGCCCTATCCCTGGTATCCTCCTGGTACCGAGAGGGTCACTGCCCACATCAGCATCACTTCCAGGTATCCTGCTTAGGGAAGATGGCAGGATGTGAGAGGGCCGTAACTGATCTGGCCTTCTGTCCCATTGAGGGACATGAGGCTCTGGTGTGTGGCTCTGGGGTGACCCCCACTAAGTCTGAGATCAGGCCAGGAGAGTGATGGGGCTAAGGCCCTAGAGGTAGAGATGCAGCCTGCTGGCCTGCAGGTGGTGGCTTCCTGGGCCACCTGGGGAAGGCTCAGCAGCCACTCAGGAAGTCTGGTACGTCCAGACGCCACCCTCTGATGTCACAAGAGATGTTATGGTGGTAACTATGGGCTATGTGCAGACTGTAATAGGGCCCACCTGTGCTCGTGTATGGACAGCGTGCTCCGTGTCCTGTGCTTGCATGTGGATGGTGTGTGCATGCAGTGCAGGTGTGGTGGGGCTCTTGCTTATACTCCGAAGCTCTGTGGCTGTGGCTGTGGCCTGAGCTATGTGGAGCAGCATGATGGTGGCCCCGGCTGTGCAGGATCTGCGAAGCACACAACATTTGGACACAAGTGCTTGTGCTGGGCCCTGTTGGTCTCCTGTGAGCTTGGATAGTGCAGAGTTGGGTGGCGCCACTACTGGCTGCTCTGAGGCTGGTGACCATGGGGCTGGTGACCTGGCTCACTTTGTTGTCATCATCTTTGGTTCAAGGGTGAGTTAGGCAGCTCAAGTGGTCTCCCCAGAGGTTGTAAGGGAGGCATGCAATCCATCTTGTCCCCACCTTGTGGAACTGGGGCACCTGGGGCTTCTGGATGCATCTGTCCTTCTGGGGAGATGTCCAGGAGTAGAGTCTTCTCAGTCTCCGCATGGCTACGTGGACAACTGAGGCTGAGGATCATGGCAGTGTTCCAACAGGACAATGGTACAGTACTCTAGAGAGGGTGCTCAGAATGGTGGAGCTAGCTGAGCACCACTGGTGGTGTGGCCTCCTCCTGGGTGGGTGGAGGGGCCCGGTGCCTCTGCTTAGGAAGCCCCAGGCCTCCTCACCTCCAGGACAATCTCAGACCAGGTTCTTTCCCAGCCACCCAAGGAGGCCATGGGCTCTGGGGAGAGGAAAGCAGAGCCAGGAGTGTTCAAGGTCCCTGTGGGCTGTGTGTGGTCAGTCCTGCAGCAGGGTGCCTCTTCCCTCTCCGCTTCCTGTGCACTTACGCATCTGCCTCTGTCATCCATGTCCATCTTTGTCTGCCACCTTGCCTTTCTCTGTCTTTCCATCTGTCTCTGTCCCTGTCTCCATCTGCCTCTCTCTGTATATCCTTTCTTTCTCTGCCTCTGTCTCCCTGTCTGTCTCTCTCCCTGTCCCTCTCATCTCTGTCTCTGTCTCTTTCCCTGTCTCTGTCCCATCTCCCTGTCCCTGTCCCCATTTCTGTCTGCCTCTGTCTCTCTCCCTATCCCTCTCCCAAGGGAAATCTGCAGGCAGTGGAGCCTCTCCTGAAGGAATTCTGCTCCCTGGAGACCTATGAGACAAGGTCGGGTGGCCAGGGAGGGCTCCCCAAAGTGGTCCTTCTGCCCATCAGAGGCCTTAGGAGGGGGAGACCCACATGGAGGATCTGTCTGTGAGCAGTCTGTATTAGACAGTGAATTTGAAGCAGGACGGAGGATGACCTAGGACCAAGCCACAGTCACAGATGTGACACATGCAGCCATGGTGCCTTAGGCCTTGTCCACCCTCCTCAGCCTTTTTCCTCAAGGTCCCTTGGGTGAAGACCATTATGTCACCAGCCACACATTCAGTGCAATATCACAGAGAGGCCTGGAGTGGGCAGGGCCACAGGGCTGTGCCATGTAGGCAGTGCCACATGGATCAGTCACATAGAGGGATTTGCCATGAAAAGTTAGGTGGACATGAGGTCCGTTCCCCATGAGCTCGTGACCTGCTGGTCCTTGCCCAACGTGTGTGTGCACACACGAGTCACACACATGCCTGAAGAGGCCCTGCGCTTGCTCATGTGCACACCTGGGTGCCCCCACCTGAGCAGGCAGGCCCAGGGGCAGGTATTTGGTACCATGTGCCACTGTGGCCTTTGTGGAATTTGCTCTGCAGAGGTGACTCAGCATCCAGGCATGCAGAGCCCGGGTGCCAAGGGTGAGGCGCTG
This sequence comes from Aplodontia rufa, assembly GCA_004027875.1. Classification (NCBI taxonomy): domain Eukaryota; kingdom Metazoa; phylum Chordata; class Mammalia; order Rodentia; family Aplodontiidae; genus Aplodontia; species Aplodontia rufa. The sequence continues at coordinate 18,191 of PVKS010030378.1, read as the reverse complement.
AGCCGTGGGCTGCCCAGGCAGGTTCCTCCAGGTCTGGGCTTCCTCCAAGAATGTGCCTCCAGCTGCCCTAAGAGGGCTTGGCACCCTGCCCCATCTGGGAGTAAACAGCCCCAAAATCTAGCCCCAAGGCTCCATTTCTCAGGCTGTGGGTGTGGAGGATGCACATCTCTGTGGGTAGAGCTTCCTGGGGCCTGGCCGATCCCTCCTTGCTCCCACTTGCCCTGTCCTATGCATCCCCACCATCCCTTGCTTTCTGAGCACAGAGGAGCGCAGGGTGTCCAGCCTGAAAGGAACAAAGTCAGGAAAAAAAACCCTGAGTGCTCGCTCATAGGGGCTGAGTTTGCGGAACACAAAACCAGGTGTGCTGCTGGGGCAGGCCTGAGGAAAGTGGGTCTGGTGGCACTGTGGGGACCCCAGGCCACGGGAGAGAATGAGGCTCAGAAAGGTGTGTGGCCTCTGGAGTGCAGCAGTGTGGGCATAGGCTGGGCGGAGGCAAGCCAATCCTGCAGCCTCTGTACACTGCCGTCACCATCACTGTCATCAGCTGATAGCAGAGCAGAAGCAGGAGCCCCGACAGGTGCAGCTCGGCTCCGTCATTGGATCTGGGCCGCTCAGGGGCATGGTGGACTTCTTCACTTCTTCACCCTTTTGAAAGGGAGGAAGTGAAGGCTCAGAGCGGTCACCTCTCCCATGCTCAGCTCTGGGCACCTCTGCAGTCAAGAGGACCTTCCCCAGTACCTTGTTCTGGCCTGGTTCTCACTGCTAGGCTCCAACCAGGCCACAGCATGGCTGCCCCACCCTCAGAGCCCTGCCCAGGTGGTCCGGTCACAGATGGGCAATGCTGTGTTCCAGTGGGGCTAATGGGAGAAGACCCCCTGTCTTGCTGCCCAGGCTGCCCAGTGGCCAGGTGAACCACAAAGGACACAATTTGCTTTAAACTTCTATTTTATGCAGAACAATTGTGCTTCTTTGGGGACACTGATTGACAGTGAGCACACATACCATGCCTGGTCAGCCAGCCATGCCTAGTGGTCACTCAGGCCATCGACATTTCCCTCTCCTCAAACGCATCGTTTCAGAGAGGATTCTTCACAGACAGCATTGAGGACTCAGCCACTGTCCCTCCTATGCCCTGCTTTTCCCAGGTCCATCTCCTGCAAAGGCCCTCCCAGGGGTGGGCTTGCTGTGAGGCTGGAAGTGTGTCCAAACAGGCAAATGGGCTGCTGGGAGGTGGCTCATAGTTATCAGAGCAAATTTCCACATGCTTTCTGGGTTCCTGTTCTCACTTATTCATGGACCCTGTTTTTCTCATCCCCATCACACAGTTGGAATGGGGCCCAGAGCAGATGTGCTCCAGCCAAGGTGGTAACCACCATCATGCCACAGTAGTTCTAGGAGCAGGCATCTCAGCACAGACACGAAGCTGCAGGGGTCTGCTCCACTCCAACACGCATTGTGGTGAAATCATGGGATGCAGAATCTACCATTTCCTCCATGTGCGTCACCTGGGCTGTGTCTAGTCACACTGGGCAACCCTCACCACCATTCATCTCCAGAACCTGCTTCCTCATGACCAGGGGTGCTGTGTGGAAGAGGAAGTCAAGACTTGACCTGAGGACCACTGGGCCCAGCCCGTGTCCAGCACAGGCTCCTCCAGGGTCACGTGGCTTCATCCTGAGACCAGGGTGCTGGAGAGAGCAGAGGGCTGCTCGGCCGGGTGGGATGGGGAGGTCTGGCACAGCTGGGGATTCTGCCTGCCTCCCCTGGACACTTCTGGGGCAACAGCCTCCAAGACTTCAGAACCCATCTGCACACACAAGACAGAGTCACTTGGCATTGGGTGGCCTTGAGAGGAACTGCTCCTGGGGGAGCCCAGGCCTGGCCCACCTGCCCAGGGATGGTGGTGGTGCCAACCTGGACTTAAGCTACCAGGCTCTGCCCACTCTGAGGTGCAGCCGGTCCCTGCGCTGCCCGCCAGGCCCCACCCACCAGGCTAGTGCTGAGGTGGGGCCTGGGAGTTTGCCTTCCAACATTGCAGTCTCCAAATGCAGTTTCACAACTGCCACTGAATGCTGGCACAATCCAGGCAGCTGCCTTCTATGTTTCTATCAAGGTCCATATTTTATGTGAGTAGCCTCACCAGGCCACATTGATGATAAAATAATGAGTTTATATGTTTATGAGCCTTGCCATTATCATGTGAGTATTGTTATGTACAAAACATTGATATGCAAAGTGCAAACATTTAAAATGTGTAGCACTTTCTTAAACGTTCTGTGTAGATTTTTCATTTTTTACAATCCTGGAAATATTAGCAGAAGCACTCACATGCCCACATACCCAAACACTTGGTCATACACACATGCACAAATGCACACACACCACACACTCACTCATATTTGCACACTCCACACACACTTGTCCATGCACATTTACACACTTATATACACACGTGCTCACTCACACACATGCACACACTCACAAGACTCACACCCACATACTTACCCACACATGTGCACACACACACTCACAGAATCTCACACACTCACACATGCTCACACTCACAAGGCTCTCACACACACGTACACACTCACACAGGCTCTCACACACACATGTTCACACACATGCACAATACAGGCTCATAGCTACACCCTCACTCACCCACATACACTCACACAGGCTCACACATATATGCACACAGACAGGCTCACACACACACACTCACACACACATACCCTGGAACTACCCAGGAGCTACTCATTTCTGGAGACTTCCTACTGTCCTCAGAGGACAATGCTTTGCACACTCATTTGATTGCCAGGGAAGGAGGGAGGTTGAGTGGTGTTGCTCGAAGCCCCCAGGCTTTCTCTCCCTACCCTGTGTCTCTATCTGCAGGGACCCACAGGGTCTGGGAAGTGGAGCCCAGCTCTTGCCTGAGCTTCCTGCAGGGTGGTGCAGGAGCCTGCCTGTGATGTCCAGCATGGCTCTGGGGTAGACAGACCTGAGCACTTAACCTTGCCAAGCTTCAAGTTCCTTGTCTGGAGGTTTAGAGGAGTGGCACCAACCGCAGGACCTGTGTGAGGTTGCACATCAGTGACATGGGTGGCCAGCACCAGCAGTGCAGTACAGGGGCAGCAGCTGATCTGAAAAGCTGCAAAGCTGCATGGTGCCCACAGCTGGACTACAGCAGATCAGGCCTGCTCAGAATTTTTCCTCGCGGCTCGCTCACTGCTGACCACGTTCACTCTGGACAGGCTTCATGTGGTGGGGGGGCAGGCCGGAGCTGGGTTCGAGTGCACAGTGCAGGCTACAGTCCTGCAGCAGGCACAAGCCCTTTCAGGTGGAACACCAGAGCACATTGAAGAGTATGTGGGAGCGGACTGGGAAGTGGGTCTCCGGAGGCCAAAGAGGCCTCACATTTCAGGGACAGGAATGCAACTAAGTGCCTGAGCCAAGCTGGAGACAGCTGCCCCCAGGCGCAGTCCTGAGAAGATCAGCTGGCCTCCCAACGTCACCCTAGGACTCCCCCTCATGTCTCTGATCTATAGGCCAGGTCCCCCAGCCTGTTGACGACACTGCCCACATCCCATCCTGGGGAAGGGTCATGGTTTTGTGGAACTCCTGCCCCAAGGCCCCTCCCACAGGAGGTCTGCAGTGGGGAGCTGTGCAGGCTTCACTGCTGGAGTGGGGTGTAGTCATCTGCTGGGGAACTGGGTATACTCAGTGTTGGGGGATGGGGTGTACTCACTGCTGGAGTATGGGGTGCACTTGGCTGCTGGGGGAGTGGGGTGCACTTACTGCTCAAGGACAGGGTCTACTCACTGGTCAAGGACAGGGTGCACTCATCTGCTGGGGGATGGGGTGCACTCACTCACTGCTGGGGAATGGGGTGCACTTACTGCTGGGGGAGTGGGGTGCACTTGGCTGCTGAGGATGGGGTGTGCACTTGACTGCTGGAGGAGTGGGGTGCACTCACTGCTCAAGTACAGGGTCCACTCAACTGCTGGAGGAGAGGGGTGCACTCGCTGATTGGGACAGGGTGCACTTGGCTGCTGGGTATGGGGTGCACTCGACAGCTGGAAGGTTGGGGTGCACTTATCTTCTGGAGGAGTTGGGTGTACTCGCTGCTGTAGACAGGGTGCACTTGACTGCTGGGGAGTGGGGTCCACTCAACTGCTAGAGGAGTGGGGTGCACTTGACTTCTGGAGGAGTTGGGTGTACTCGACTGTGGGGGAGTAGGGTGCACTCACTGCTGGAGGAGTGGGGTGCACTCACTGATGGGGATAGGGTGCACTCACTGCTGGGGAACAGGTCCACTCAACTGCTAGAGGACTGGGGTGCACTCAGTGCTGGAGAACAGAGTGCACTCGACTGCTGGGGAGTGGGGTCCACTCAACTGATAAAGGAATGGGGTACACTCACTGCTGGGGAGTGGGGTGCACTTGCTGCTGGAAATAGGGTGCTCAACTGCAGAGGAGTGGGGTACACTGGCTGCCCTGGCACAGGCTGTGGGTGGGCACAGGTCAAAGCTCCAGCCTGATACTTGGCCCTTCATGCTCCAGGCCATGGCCTTGGAGGCCTTGTGAAGGGTGCTGAACATGGCGCATCCCCTCTTCCATCTTCTTGTGGGTCTTCCCTCCAGATCGGCCATCACCCAGGAACCTAGCACCAAGTCACTGTCCATCCTGCTGCTGCCCACCAGGGTTTCACATAGCACAGGAGTGTTTTGGTGGCGCTGCCCTAGGCAAGGGATGCGGGGGTCCTGTCCTGTGGAGGTCATAGTTTAGAGGGAAGCTAAATATAAAGTAATGACCAACACCCAAGTACACAATTGCCCGTTGCCATAAATGCGAGGGCAAGGAGAGGGCTAATGACAGGAGGACTTAATTTGGCCTTAGGATAGGCCAAGGCCCTTCATGAAGGGTGTTTACAGAGACCGAGATGCTGGATTGGGGAAGGGAGACCTCGTGGGAGGGACTGGCGGCAGGAGACAGCTTGAGGACCACAGCTTGGGCAGGAGTGAGGTTCAGGGGCAGTTAAGCACCACACAGTCTGCTGTCTGCTTCCTCTCCGGCAGCCCAGGCTGGCTGCCATGGTGAAAGTGAGGGAGGTGGGCTGTCACAAGGAGCTGGCCCGTGCAGGTGGGAGGACCTTCGCTTGTTGGGGTTTGGAGAGGTCACTACAGACAACATGACTCAGTGCCTCAGCCCCCTGACCTGTTGTCCACAAGTCCTCCAGCCTCTTGTTATGTGGCCATCGCCCACCTTCCTCCTACAGTCTGGCCAGCTCAGTGTGGCCCAGCCACTGGCACCTCGGCCAGAACCTTCCGGCACCATCCTATATGGCATCCAGCTCCATCGTGGTGCTTGGCTGCTGTGGTCAGAGTGAGGCTTTGAAGGCTCACCAGTGTCTTGCCACCTCAGGCTTCCGTCAGGGACTCCCCACCTCAGCCTCTCTGGGCGCTTCCAGCTGGAGGCATTCCTGAGCACTTGCATGCCTCTGCTGGCCTGTGGGGTCCCAGGTGACCGCTGCTTGTCTTAGTCACTGTGCTCAACACAACACCCGAGCTGCTGGAGAGCCAAGAAGCACGAAGAGCATTTAGGATGAAAAGTGCTGCCTGTGCCTCTCTGATTCCTGCCTCCTCAAGGAAATAAAGAGTGCCCTGGCAAGCTGCCATAGGCTTAGGGTGCCTTTAGGACTGCCCAGAGGGGACAATGCCTTGTGGGCACAATGCGGGGAAACAGGGCACTGGGCCTCCGAGGGAATTTCCTAAAAGCCTGATATCAGTAAGAGGGAACCGCTTGGCATTTCAAGGATGGATAAGGATTCTTTTTGGCAAAGTTGGCCTCAAACTTCCACACTCGGCAATAAGCCTTGCTGGGAACACTGGCCAGGAACCTCGAGAGTGCTTGCTGGGCTGTGCTGGGGCTGACACCAGAGGCCAGGCCTCCAGCCACTCCTCTTAAAGCAGAGACGCTTACTTCTCAGGTCCGAGCTCTCCAGGACGAAGGGCTTCTCAGGCCATCTGGTTCACTCCTGTTGCACAAGGACGTCACCACCCCAGTTTGATAAATGAGGACAGTGAGACCACAGAGAAGTTGATTAATTGCCCAGGGTCACACAGTTGGTAGGGACAAGGGCCAGAATTCAGTTATGCTGGTCTTGTCCCCAAGTAGCCAAAATTCCACACTGCCTTATTTAAAGGCAGGTTTTATCGTCAACCCTGGTGCAGGTACTGAGAAAAGAAGCATTGGACTGGGTTTTGCTGTGGCACATTGTTTGCCTAGCACGCACTAGGCGCTGGGGTCCATCCCTAGCAGGATGAAAGAAAGACAGACAGATGTGACCACTAATTGGCTCGAGCTGCAACTGTTTCTGATTCCTACATCTCACCCTGGTTCTTTCCCAGACGTCTGGAAGCTGTGTCCCACCTTGGTGGGCTTGAGGACAGCACCCCCTTCTCCAAAGTGCTCTCCAGTACAGGTTTGTGGGGATTTGGAGAAAGGTCTGTGCAAGGCCTCCATCAGTCCTAACACTCTTCCTTCCACTTTAGGAGGAAGGAGAGGGCAGTTGGTGCTTGTCACCTAGTGAACACAGGGTGACAGCCACCCCGACATCTGCCACTTCTCCCGCCTGGCCATGCTCTGGCCCATCCTAAGCCTTGGGCACACAGGCTGAGAGCACTGATGAAGGCCTATGACAACTGCATTTGGGGGGCCTGCAGAGCCTCCCTCCCCACAGGCAAGGAGGCAGAATTTATTCTTCTTGCCACCAAATCTGGGGAAGTTTCCCCAGGCCTTGAGGCTGGACAGTCCATCCAAGAGCACAGAAACTGAGGTGGGGTCCACACCCTGGTCTTCCCCACTGGATGTCCATGTGCAGCCCAGCACAGGCACTGAGGTGGCAGAGTCCACGCTGCCCACGGGTTCCAAGGTAGGAGAGAATACTCTTCCCCAAATGGACTTCCTGTGAGAAAGCACTGTCTTCATAGGACTGCAGACAGGACAGTCCCTTCCATCTGCAGAATCTAAGAAGGGAGAGTCCATTTCCCCCACAGGGTCTCTGGTAGGACCGTCCATTCTTCCGGTGTTCTTCACATAACTGGGACAGGAGGCTGGAGAGCACCCTCCACCTCCCAGGCAATGAGGTAGGAGAATCCATGCTCACCTGTGGAATCTGCAGTAGGACTGGCCTCACTAGATGTGAAGAGGTAGAGCCCACGGGCCCCACAGGTGCTGCTGAAGAAGCCAGTGTGCAGCACAGGACCTGACATAGGGGTGCCCTTTCTTGTACATGGGGGCCAAGGCAGGGAGCCTGCTTCCCCATGAGACCCAGAGGGCAGAGAGTGCACTTTCCCCACAAGGCCTGATGTATAGGGCACTTTTCCCGAGACACACCCTGTGGGGCCCGTCGCCCCCACAGGGGCTGAGGCAGGCAGTCCTGCCTCCCCCTCAGTGCTGGGAGAGGACGAGATTATGGCCCCTCTGGTATCTGAGTAGGAGAGTCCACTCTTCCCTGCAAGCGTGAGGAAGAAGGAGCACACTTCTGCAGATCTGAGTGGGGAGAAGAAAGGAGATGGGAAAGTCCATTCTCCCCATAGGCACTGAGGCAACCTATCTCTTCCTGAAGGTTCTTCCCATGAGATCTGAGGCAGGAGACCCATTCTTTCCAAAGAAACCTTTGCAAAAAATCCAGACTTCTGCACTGACACTGAGGCAGGGGAGTCCATCCTCCGCCACAGGATCTGGGGCAGGAGAGTTCATCCTCCTCTGAAGTACCATAATGTGTAGGGTCATCTCAAGGTAAAAGTAGAATTTTCACAGTTATTGCAGTCAATAGAAGCCAGTTGGGGAATGTTGCCCCTAACCGCTCACTCAAATTGCTCAGCTTTTATGAAGCACTTCTTTTCAGATTGCCAAAGAAAATACATCAGTTTATCTGTAATCACTCTAGCATACACATGAAGTTTCCAGCTCCTGGTGTTGAAACCCTTTTTAAAATTGATAGCTCAGACCATCAGTGTCCCACGTCAGGGAGGAAGTGCACCTCCCAGAGTGCACTCCCAGAGTGCATGGAGCCGAGCCCTGCTGTGCTGGGCTCAGGGTATGGGCATGATCTCCCCATCGGCCTACCTAGATATCTCCAGTCTATCCAAAGCCCTTGGTGGGACAGTCACAATGAGGCCACCCCCCAGTGGTCTCCATTTCACTATTTTCCACCCACTGTTACTCTTAGAGCAACAGTGCTCGTGATTCAGGAGGTCCTCAACTGCCCTGGACTGACTGAATGCATTTGCTTTGGAAATGCCTGGGAAGCTCACCCTGGGGGCTCCTGGTGTCTGCCTGATGTGTGGGGTGACACCAGAGCCATTCGGTGCCCCACTTGTCACACCCTTAATGTGTCCTGTACCACAAAGACAAGGTTCCTTGTGAGCTGCCCTTAACCTGCACTGCCAACTGGGGCCTGAGGAGACTGAGCTTCTTGTTGTTTTGGTACCCGGGACTGAACTCAGGGAACTTAAACACTGAGCCACACGCCCAGCCCTTCTTATTTTTTATTTTGAGACAGGGCCTCAGTAAGTTTCTGAGACTGGCTTTGAACTTGCCATCCTCCTGCCTCAGCTTCCCCAGTCTCTGAGATTATAGGCGCGCGCCACCACTCCATGCTGAGCCCTGAGCCTTCTGCCTTGAGGTGTGCCTGGCCCTCTGGAGGGGCCGTCTGGCCTCTCTTCCCAGCTGGCATGAGCACTGTGTTGTTTGTCTCTCCGCCAAGTCAGGACTGAGGCCCGGTGTGGAAGGGAGCAGCTTCCTCCTCAGGGAGCCTCCTGCTTGGCCGGAGGTCCCGCCCTGCTGCCCTGTGACCTCTCCCCAGCCAGCAGGCCCCTGCTTCCTTCAGAGGCCTCACCACCAGCAGCAGGCAGGGACGAATGTGCTGGCCCAGCACTTGGACAGGCCCAGCTGTCCTCCCTGGGCAGGGCCGTGGGAGTCCAGAGTGGACTGGGAGTTCCTCTCTCTTTCTCTCTGACACTCCTGCAGGCAAAGATAAGCAACCCGGACAGCGCCCAGTGGGCCAGCCCAGAGGCCCTTCTCTCCATCGCAGCCCCTGTGCTTCTCCATGGCCGCCTCACAGTTGATTGAGATTGTGTCTTGAATCCTGTGCAGTGTTGTTCAGCAGCAGCTCCTCCATGGTGTCTCTCTTCCAGGGCTGCATTCTCAGGGCCTCCACCCAAGGGATTCCAGCTCGCTGCCTCGACCCCCTGCCCATCCTTCACAGTTCACGGAGCCAGAGGGGATGGACAGCTGGGCCTAGAACTGATGGTAGGTGCTGCTGGGATAAGCCTGGATTCAAGTCTGGTGGGTTGTCAGAGCGACCCAGAGGACTGACCTCCCACAGGGCCTGAGCCTTGTGCACTGTTTACTAGCCAGGCTCCCAGGGACCTGCCCCTGCCTGACGCTACCTGCAATGACATGCTGGACTTGAGCCCCAGACCTCCCTCCAGGCTGGGTGATGACAAAAGCAGAGGACGTAGGACACAACGTGCCTGTACGTCCTGTTGCCCTTCAGTCCCTCTGGACACGGGGGCTGCGTCCACTCAATGACAGGAGGTGGAAATTGGAGCACTAGGGGAAGGAAGCATTGCTGCCAAGCTGAGGCCTCCATCACTTCTCCGTGCTGTGTCGGTGTTTGAACCCAACCAGCCTTGCTCCTGTGTGCCCCCACCCTCTGTTTCATCTGATCTCTTCTGGACGCAGTGCTTCACCCAAGGCCTTACAGCTACATTCCTTTGAGACTAAATCTAAAATCTGTCAAAACATCACATATCCACGGAGGGCTATGCTGCACTTCCTCTGTGCCTTCTGAGCCACGCAAGCAGCAGAAGCTTAAGGAGCAGGTGGCACTGTGAGTACATGCATGTGAGCATGTACATGTGGTGCCAATGCATGTGTGAGCACACATGGACAGCATGTGTGTGCATGGTGTGCACATGTGTTGACGCACATGCACAGCATGAGTGCATGCACACGTATAACAGGCACTGCGCGGTATGTGTAGTGTGCTTGGATTCCAGAAGCGTTTCTCATTTGCTGGGAATTTAGTGCGTGAGAGGCTGAGTGCTCTATGGAGCCTGCTTTGGTTCCCCGTTAGTTGGTTTCGTTCTGCCTCAGTGGCCAGCATTCACATACAGGAACACACTTCTCGAAGCGTGCCCAGCTGTCTTCTCTGGCTCGACAGCTGGGAGCACTCGTGCTGAAGGCTTGCTGACCCGCCACCAGGAACCCGCAGCATTCCAGAGGGCTGACAATGCAAATGGCTGTGTCTTCCCTGGGATGGACCTCTCGGCTGTTCAGCTACGCTTCATGATTCAAGCGCACGATGCAGCCATTAAGGGGTTTCCAGGACACACACTGGAGCCAGGGTCATGCTGCTGAGCTTCTTTCAAGGGTTCCCAGAAGGCGCCCAAGTCCCTAGTCCCTCTGGAACACGGGCAGGCGTGTAGACCAGTTTGAAGGATGATGTGTCCAGGGAGGCCGTGTCCAGGAGCCTGACTGTCCAGCACATAACCACGTGTGTCACACGGGGAGTGAACTGAGTGGGCTTGAGGTGGTCCCCGCAGGGCTCACCCTCTAGTGTCCCCTGCCTGGGCATGTGCCACCTGACTGGCTTCTAGCATGGGATCCCGGCTGTACCACTTCCTGCCATGGACCACTTGGCTTCCAGAGCCCCTTCCTCCCTGCACCTGGGTCCTTCAGCAGGCAGCCCCACCAGGCACTGCAGATCTGCATCTTCCTATCATAATCTGCACAACACACACACATTAGGAGACGAAAAGGATGGCAGGGAAATAGGCCTGCAGCTCAGGCCTCATAAACAGTCATCAGAGGAGGGGCCGCCTGATAGCAGCTCATTATCCCTTCAAGCAGCCCTGCCAGCAGGGGATGGCAACACAGTTAGGCATCTGCTTATGCGAAGAAGCCATTGGAGAAAGTTCTAGGGTGACTGGGGTGAAAAATTACAAACAACATCTATTTTGAGCAAAAAACTCTTGCTGCTTATTTACAATGGGGAGCAGGGCTCTTTAGGAAGGGGGACCAGGATTCAGCCCTGGTAACAAGGAGGCAGGGCTGGAGCACACCCCAGGTGGCTGGCCCTTTGCCACACTAATCCTGAGCGCTTTCAGAGTCTTCACCTGAGGGCTTAATGGAGTATCCTAGGTAACTCCAGGAATGCCGGCTCCTGGACAGCACTGACTTGGACTCATTAAGCACCTGGCATGACGATCTGGTCCCTTCCATCTGTTGTCACCCTCAGAACATTTCCATTTCCCAGATCGCAACAGAGTGCCCAGCCATGGCTATTCCAGTCCCCATGGTGGGCAAGCAGCCTGAGTTTCCACGTCCCCAGGGCTGGGCCTCCTGGCACCTTCTCCAAAGGCTCGCCTTGCTTTCAGCCTTCTGGGATCCTGTCTGAGAGGTATACCTTCTGCAAACTCAAGTGCTATTTGTTTATGGCCTGGACTCTGGTGGCAGAGGCCAAAGATGTTGGTGTCAAGGGGAGATTTTTATTTTTTTGCCAGGCTCTGGTTTGGTTGCCACCTCCCCTCCTGCTGGGAGAGCCCCTTGGGACACAGCACAGGACAGGGTCAGCGACTGCTGTGCAGTGTATGCACTGGCCCAGGCTGCTCTGCCCAGCTCTGGCGGCCTTTGGGCTGATGGCTCTGGGTGGTGGAGACTGCCCCGACCCTTGCAATTGTTGCCCAGCACTGACCTCCACCCACAGAATTCACAGAGATGGCCTTGTGGGAACACTGGTCCAGCTCTGGAGTTTCTCCAAGTGGAGGCAGAGGCTGGGTGGTGATTCACAGGGCCTAGAGCAAGGAGGTGCAGGCCCAGCATTCGGGCATGATTGGGAGTTCAGGACCCCAGGCTGTGCACCCTCCAATCCTACTTCTGGAAAGCAGGGTGAACACCCAGTAATAGTCCCATCCCCCCTTGGTACAGAGCTCTTCCTGCAAAGTACCCTCTGTGCCAACCTAGGCCCTCCCACTGGAATCCCTGGCCAGGGGAGCTTGAGGTGGTCCCTACTCTGTGCTGTGTGACTTGGTTGCTACAGGAGACCCATGGTGAGGGTTCTGGCCTGTATATGAATCCACCGTGACGTGTGTCAGCACTGGATGTGTGCCCAACCTTGCAAGACAGAGGCAGGACAGCAGATCTGTAGGAGCCTTCTGAATTCTTTCCCAGCTGAGCAGATACCTCCAAACCTGGAAGAACTGAGGTAGGGAGAAGGGGTGGCCCACAAGCTTCAGAGACACATTCTGGGCTTCTGGGTCTGGGTTAAGGTTCAGGCAAAGCCTGACCATCCTCCATCTCTCTGGTGAAGAGCAGGGTGGAAATCAGGCAGAAGATGAACTGACACACACCAGAGGAGGAAGTGGGCCTTGGGCTGTGGACAGGCAACGATGGCCTCATAGATGGGGTCACATGTGTCAAAGAAGGTCCTTTCCAGTAGAGGACCCAGGGGTCTGCCGTCTGGAGTCCTGTCCATGGAGAAGCTGGTCCGCCAGACCTGTAAGGCCCAGCTGGAGCCAGGCACCTGGAGGAGAGGCTGTGCCCAGGGAAGGGGCAGGGAGGCTGGGACAGTATCCAGGGGCAGAGCTGACACCCGGCTCCTGTCAGGAGCAGGAGGTGCAGGCCTGGTACCAGACCTGTGCAGGGCTGCAGAACGCTGCAGAGTGCCTGCCCCAGGCTTGGGGTTGCCCTCAGCTGGCCTTGAAGAAGACCCTGCAAGGCAGCTGGCCAAAGTTGGGCCCATGATGCTGGCCAGACCTCCTACCTGCCTTCATCCCCTGGTGGCCGGTCCTGCTTGCCTTGGCACCACAGTCACTGTCCAGCCAGGTGACCGCTGTGGGGCATCAGCAGAACCACCTATGCAGAGGTGGGAGCCTGGGACACCTGTGCCCTGAGTCCTGAAGTATGTGAAGCATGTGGGCTCCCAGACGTCTTAACTCACAAGGGGTCTGATGCCAAGAGAGGCTTATGCTTCCTGAACCCTGGGTGAGGGTTGAAGTAGGGAGGGGACCAGGGCATGTAAGCTGCACAGTAGGAGGAGATGGGGTCCCAGGAGCCCCGGGGACCACACTTGAGCATAAGCTGTTGGCTGGTGGTGCTCACATCTCCCAGCTCTGATGGCTTAAATACACACACCAAGAGGGGGGTAGCTGGTAGTACAGTCATCCCACGCTCGGTTTCCAAAGAGCCTCTGTTCTGCTCTCTGAGGCCCCTTCTACCTCCTGTGGGCACGAGGGCTCCAGTCTCACTATAGCATTGCCACAGTGGCTGCTCTTTGTCTTGGATGGTAGCCGTCCTCGTGGGTGGCATGATCTCCGTGGTCTTGACCCACGTTTCTCTGTGCCTAGGGATGTGAGCATGTTTCCACACCATGGTGACTGTTGGTATCCTTGGAGAAGCATCTGCTCAAGTCCTCAACCCAGTTCTCGAAGGGGTTCTTGTTTTCCTGTGTGGAGCTGTAAGTGTTCTCATATGCATGCGCTTCCACCCCTCAGCAGCAGTGGTTTCCAGACACTGTCTCACATTCTGCAGATGTGTCCTGTGTACGGCAGGTTTGGGGCTAGAAATGACTGCATTTATCCCTTCATTTCTGCTGTCTGAGGGGCTCTTACCAAGACTGAGACATCGAGCTCTGCTCCTGCCTTCTTCTTAAGAGACCCACGTGTTGGGACGCAGCAGGTCAGGTCTTGCACTGAGGTCTGTGACCTGCTTTGAGCCAGCTTGTCTTGGTGCCCAGTGTAGGGCAAGCATGTGGATGGTGTGCCCCTTGCCCACTGAGCACTTGCAGTGCCCTTGGAAATCGCAGGGAATGTGTGCACGGTTTCTGTGGCAGTCTTCATGCCAGCATCAGACTGTTCTGAATACCGACTATGCAGTGGGTTTTGAAATCAGAACAGCTGTGTTTAAGCATCGTTACTCAGGATCCCTTGACACACCATATGCATTTTAAGATCATTTTTCTGTTTCTGAGAAAGCAAACCCTGCCATTAGGATTTTGTGGGGATTGCACTGACGCCAGGATAGCGTGGGGCAGTAGGGTGGTCACAGGGGTCCCCTCCCACCCCTACAGCTCTTCAGTCCCTCCAGCAGCAGTTGGTAGCTATCCACGCCCAAGTCTCTCACCTGCTTGGCTGTGTTTCTCTCAAACCACTTGATTCCCTTTTGGTGCTGTCGTGCATTAATACTTTTTTAACTTTCTTTGTGCATTGTGGAGGTGTCAGAGATGCCACCAACGTTTGTGGCAACTTTGTGTCCTACAGGTTTGTGGAATTTGTTCTTCAGTTTTGTGGGACAGGCACCCAGTGATCTCTTCAACAGACTGCACTTGCACTACCGGAGCTCATGTTCACGAGCCTGATGTGCCACACTCTTAAGGGGCGTGGCCTGGCATTGCACGTTATTTCTGTTCACTCAAAGGTTGTCTCTCTGGATGCTCTGATGTCCCTGGAAGGAGAGGGTCCCCTGTGTTGTAGAGAATACTGGGGCTGGCAAGCCACATCTCAGGTGCAGCAGAGCAACACGGAGCCACTGGTTTGCTTCCTGTTTCCTGCCCACAGGGTCACGCCCAGTGCATGAGTCTTCCAACCAAACGAGTCGGGGCTCTCATCCACTCGTGTGTGTCTTTTGTTGTTGTTTCCTTGTGTTGTTATTTCTTTTGATTTATACAGACCCCTCCAACATGTCTAACCACCATCTGGAGCTTTAATTAAGAAACATTAAAAAAAGATTTTTTGAATTATTTTTTGTCTGTAACCCCCAAAGGACACCTCACTGGTTTAATGGATGTGTCATCTGGTTTTAATACTGCAGCATAAATAAAAGCTATACCCTGTGGCACACCATACCAAGGCAAGATCACTTACAAGCTACATGAGCCACCGTGGGTGAATTCACATGTGGGCCTGGGGCTCTGTGCCACGTTGGAGCTGTGAAGGACACAGATGCTGGGACCCTGGAGGCTGTGAAGCAGCAGGTCCACATGGACGGCCTATCCACTTCTTCCCTCAGAGACATCTGCATGACCTGACTCTGCAGCATGAAGTGTCCTCCCACAGAGGCCCCTGACCCTGTCACCTGACCACAGGCCAGAGCCTTGCCAGCCCTGACTGACCCGAGGCTTCTACCAGGTGCCACTAGGCCTTGTCGTGGTCTCAGCTGTCCACCCAGGCTGGAAGGACAGAGACCGTGGTCCAGAGGAGCTGCTGCTCTGTCCCTTCCTCCAGCCTCCTCCCTCTGGGAGGCTGGCTGAACTGGGTAAAGTGCTTTCCTGGGGACTCAGCACAGTGTACCCTTGACCCCAGCCTCACCTGGGGAGCTGCCCCGTCACCCTTGGAGTCAGGGTCAGGGCTATGGGAGACACTTCGGGAACAAAGCTGGACGACTCAATTTGTGAACCCCTACAGGAGCCAGGAGGGGGTAGAAAGCAGCTTTATCCCCCAGGAGAACATGAGGACTGCCCAACCCACACAACACAACACAAGTGTCTGTGTATTGACAAAGCAATACCACAGGGATGCAGTGTACTGCTAGGTCACCCTGCTCTGTGGAAGCAGAGGAGAGGGATGAACGGTGGGGGCAACCTGAGGCTGCAAGCCAGGGTGGCAGTGGGCCTTGAGAGTGGGTTCCAGACCTGCTTGGCATCACCTGCATAGACACACTAGGCATCCCTTTATGACAACCAGTCCTAGTGCTTGTCCTTAAGCAGGCTGTGCTGTTGACACGGGCCTGAGTGTGTCTTTCTACAATGTCAGAATTTGTTGAACAATAATGAATTAAAGCTACTTGCTCTCACAGGTTGCGGCGCATGGCTGTCATGAGCCGTACAATCACAGGTTCTCCTCATCTCCCACCCACCCCCATCTCTCATCCAGGTGGCTAGCCACCTCCCTTTGAGGGGTTGGTTGCAAGTTACCGAGTGCATGGCAGGCAGGTGTGAGCCCGACAATCACAGGTCCTCTTCATCCAGTCTTCATTTCTGCCACGTATAGGAGTTGATTCGCACATTACCCATTGCTCTCCATGCACGACCCGATGTGAGTTCCGAGTGGGCTGAGAGATGGTGAAGGGGGCCACAGGGTCATAGGAGGCTGCTCTGGGAGCCAAGGAAGAGAGCCGATGCAAAAGCGCGCTCAGAGTTGCTCAGAGAAGAGGAGGAAGCAGTCCAAGAAGCTGTTCAGGGTGCACCGCTGTTCCCGTCATCTTCAGAGCTGGAACCTGGATCCCGAGTGGGCCACTTGCCAGCAGGGAGATGGAGCCGAGCTGATGGCTGCAGGCACAGGGAGGCAGAGGCTCTCTGGTTGTGGTGGCCTCTGCACCCCCTCCTCGGGGGGGCTTACCTACGGGGTGGGGGTTCCCATCTGGTGAGACTGATGAGTGAAGTGAGCTCTGGGGGCCGGGCTTCTCCCATGGGGGTTTGACATGCCCATGGGTCCGTGGGGTTCTGATTAGATGCACTCCATTCATGGGTGGTCGTTTCTATCAGCACTACCGAAGGGCCTTCAGGGGTCTCTGCCTTAGGGTGGTGCGGTGCATGTGCTGGTGGTTTGACCTGTCCAAACCAACCAGGTGCAGAGCCCTCGTTCTACCTTGGCCCTCGGCCTCCAAACTGGGCAAACCATTGCTCTGCAAAGCGCAGTGGTAACTGGGAGGTAGGCACAGCCTCTGCAGTGCTGCTCTGGATCTCCCAGTGTGCCTTGGAACAGGTCCAGCACACTCCCCACAGTGGCAAGCCACAGGAGCCTGTCCTGTGAAGAGGAGAAAGACTTGGGTTAAAGGTGGGGAGTGACCAGCCTTAGTGGTCAGTGCCGCACAGCAGACTGGGCCAGCGTGGCCAGGCCTGTCATCCCAGACTCCCTCTGCCCTGCATGCCAGAGCCTGGGAGCAGCCTGACCTCTGTCCTCGGTTGTCCAGGAAGATGACAGTCTCCCCAAATTCCCACAAGACTTGCTTTGACCTGCAAGGGGTGACTGGGAGACAGGAAGTTCTGTGGGGAGAGCTGAACTCTTTCCAGCTTCCAGAAAATCGGCCTCTACCCACCCAGGATATGTGCAGCTGGGAGATAGGGGAACAGCTGATGGCTGGGACTGCTGGTGCCCCTTCACCCCCTTCCCATCTCTTCAGGGAGAGCCATCAGCCAGCACATTATCACGGCAAGAACAGGGCACTTGCACATCTCTTTCCTGTTGGAGCTGGCAGCTACAGGCCCTGCTGGCCAGGCCAGACAGCCCTGAATGCCCCGGGGCACAGCCCTTAAAACTGGGAACCTCATTTCAGGGCCCCTGTCCAGTCTCAGACACAGCAGAGCCACTGCCTACCCCAGCAGAGGCGTGTTCTGTGCTTGCTTCCTGGAAGGGGTCCTGGAGGAGTCTCCCTGGCTCCTGAACTCCTTCAGAGTCTGCTGTCTTCCCTCTAGGGCACAAAGGACAGGCTTAGAACTTCAAGTTAAGTCCCATGACTCACTGTCTCCTCCTCCCCACATTTCCTGGATCCCTGGTGATTTGTGCCCAGATCAATTTCTTTCTAGGAATGCAGGACACAGGAATTTGTCCACAGAGAGGTCACTGCACCAGTGCCCTGGGGACCCGCCATTCTAGGCTCAAGATGGATGGATATGGAGTCTTGGGAGCTACTACACTGGCAAAAGAAAACCCTGAGTTGAAATAACCAGCCAGAACGGCCTCCAAAATGGGAGATAAAAATGACAAGGAAGCTCACAAGGCCCTGGAAAGTCCATTTAGGAAGAAGAAAAGTGAGAAGTGCCTGAGCCTACATCTACCCTCACCTGCTGCAGAGACCCTGGGCCAACAGGGTGTGGAAGCAGGAAAGTAGCCCCAGGTACCTAACATCCTAGTCCTTGGGCTGCGAATGTGGCAGCTCACATGCTGGGGCACCAGCAGTTCCCATCCAGATAAGGAACTCTGGATGATTCTGGATTATTCAGTGGGCAACAAGGCTCACAGCACCCTTGAAAGTGAAAGAGGAAACTGAAAGAAAGGCACAACCACAAGGGAGAGGACCAGTCCATTGCCAGCTCTGGGGAGAGAAGAAAGGGCCATGGACATGAAGTACATGGCCAGCAAAAGCACAGAAGTTCAGGCACTCCCTGGGCACCAGAACCCAGAA
>PVKS010030377.1:0-24439 GCA_004027875.1 Aplodontia rufa | reverse complement strand
TTCTAATTGCTGTGTAATATTCCATGGTATAAATGTACCACAGTTTTTGGATCCATTCTTCCTGTGAGGGACACCGGGGTTGTTTCCATAGCCTAGCAATAGTAAATTGTGCTGCTATGAACATCGATATTGCTGTGTCACTGTAATGTGCTGATTCTAAGTCCCCTGGAAAGATACCCAGGAGTGGAATAACAGGGTCGTATGGTGGAGTCGTCCCTAATTTTTTAAGGATTCTCCATACTGCTTTCCAGAGGGGCTGTACCAGTTTGCAGCTCCACCAACAGTGTGTTAGTGTGCCTATCTCTCCACAGCCCCTCCAGCATCTGTTGTTGTTGATTTTCTTCATCTTTGCCATTCTGACTGGTGTAAGGTGATAGCTAATTGTGGTTTTCATTTGCATTTCTCTGATTATTAATGATTTAGAGCACTTTCTCATGTATTTATTGGCTTGATCAATGTCACAAATTTTAAATTGATTTTTAACCAATACATAAATATAAAAATTTTAGTTACTTTGGGGGTGCCATATGGTGTTTTGATGTATGTACACATTGTGTGATGTTTAAATCATTTTAAAGTTATATATCTTCTTAAATATGTATTATTTCTTTGTGGTGAAAACCTTTAAAATATTTCTTCCAGCTTTTACAAATGTACTATGCATTATTTTTACCTATAGTCACTCTGCTATACAATAATAGCACATCAGAACTTCTTGCTCCTATCCAACTAAGACTTAGTACTCACAGATCAACATTTCCCCATTTCTGTCTACCTCCTGCTCTCCCTAGCCTTTGGTGATCATTGTTCTACTCTCAATTTTTTATACGTCGCATAAGTAAGATCCTGTAGTATTTTTCTTTTCATGCATGGCATATTTCACCTAAAATAATGATCCCTAGTTCCATCCACATTGTTGCAATTAGCAGAATTCATCCTTTTTATAGCTGAATAGTATTCCAGTATGAATATGTACCAAATTTCTTTTAGTCATTCATCAGTTGATGGACACATAGACTGTTCACACTTCTTAGCTATTGTGACTAATTCTGCAGTGAGGATGGGTAGTTCTATTTTAACTATTTTCTTAAGTCAGGTGTCACTCTTTGTTTCCTAGGGTGTAGTTGACCTTGTGATCCTCCTGCCTCTTTATCCCAGTCATCTGAGTCATAGGTGTGCACCAGCGTGCCCCGATTTTTTTAAATTTTGGGGGAAATCTTCCTGATGCTTTCTGTGATGTCTGCACTAATTTACACAAAGGTTCCCATTATTCTATACCCTCCCGGGCACTTGCCTTTATCTTTTTGATAATAGTAATTCTCACCAAGGTAAGGTGATATCTTTTGGTTTTGATTCGCATTCCCCTTGTGATTAGTGATACTGAACATGTTTTAAATGTATTCATCGGTCATCTATAAGACGTTTTTTGAAAAACGTCTCTTTAGTTCTGTTGCCCATTTAAAAAACCTGGTTATTTGTTTTGTGCAGTTAAACAAGAGTTCCTTGCATATTCTGAATATGAACACCCTGTCAGACGAAAAGTCTGCAAACATTTTCTCCCATTCTGTAGGTGCCTCTTCATTCTTTCTGTTGATCGTCTTCTTTGCTGGGCTCCAATTTCATTTTTATCTCATAGAACTTTGCATTGTAGATTAAGAAACAATGTTACTAATAATTATGATAATGACAATAGCAACATGGTGAAAATAAGAATAATTATCTGGTCAGAGCTCAGCATAAGGTGGCAGAGAGACCTCTTGAGTTCAAACCTTCCTTTCCCTGCTTGATTACTGGAACTGGGAAAATTACCTTTTGGGGTCTCAGTTAATTCATCTGTTAACAAAAGACACAGTTCTTGACTGTGAGATGATGATACACATTGATAAGGTGGTGCTGCTTGCGGCTATTTCTACTGATATTTGTGCTGTTACTAGTTACAGAGTATCTATTAGACTCTCGGCATTGTAACAATGACAGCAAATAATTCCTCTTTCATCTCTTCAAACATAAGTAGGTATCACAGACAACAAATTAGATACCCCCTTCCCCGTGCACCACCCATGTGCATGCTTAGAATTCTCCTAAGAAAAGACAAATAAAAACATTTAACTTTCAGTTTCAGTAAACTGATTTGGTGAGACATTAGAAGACTAACACAAAATCAGCTTACATGGAATAAATTCGTGACCATGCTGTTTACAAATGGAAGTGACCGCTGAGTCCCGAGCAGTGAAATTTCTCTAGCTTGCTCTGCGAGCTGGCTGGGAGGCTGCCGGTTGCATCTGCTGCTCCTGTGTCTGCTGCTCCTTTCCTGGGATGCATTTCCAGGCACTTAATGGATGCTTTGCAGATATGCATTCTCTATTGGACTGATGATAAGGAAAAATCACAGCAGGAAAAGTAGCACTCAGCACCATAAAACAGAGGGACAGGAGATCCCATGTGAGCAGGTGTTCCACAGGCAGGACGTAGAGGATGCTAAATTTTAATCAAGGTTTTGGTGGGAATCTGACCAAAATAAGGGAAGTTAAGGTGACTTCTCAGCATTAGTTTTCAATGAATTCACTTTTTTCTCACACTACGGATAGTAATTTCTGACATCGATATTGGATGTTCGTTTCCAAATGTGCCTTTCATCCGGTTCTCATTGCTCCCTACTTTTGTTTCTAATAGCTCATTCTTTCTGTACATAAATGTGGCAGCCAACTTTCTCAACATCATAGCTATTTTGCCCCTTTGTTTTATTTTTTATTTGTTTGTTTTTATTAAGAGAGAGGGACAGTGAAAGAGAGACAGGAAGAGAGAAACAATTTTTATTTAGTTTTTCATGTGGCTTTTGTTGCTCCAAGACATTGTTGTGTACGTGGTGCTGGGGTTTGAACTTGTGTACTTGTGCATGCTGGGTAAGCGCCGTAACCGCTGAGCCCCCGATCCAGCCCCTTCCCTTTTATATTTATTTTTATATTTGATATTACTCTTTAGATCCCTCTGCATGATCCTTTCAGTTTATCTTTCAAAAGGTATTTTCTTTCCTTCCCATTCATATCTTACCAGCATTTCACTCAGCTGCTCTGCGCAAACAGCTCTTCATATCTCCAAATGACACCATAGGAAATTGTCACTCTGTTTGGTAGCCTGCCCATAGCCACTCAGCTAGCGAGAGCTGCCAATGAGAACTGAACTTGAAGCCCATGTTGCTTTTGTTAAACTGCACCATTTGTATGTATTATTTGCCATAGCTATGGGTAATGGGTTACTCAGCTTTTCATTGCTGTGACCAAAATACCTGATAAAACAACTTAGAGGAGGAAAAGATTTTCTGGGGCTCCCAGTTTCAGAGGTTCAGTCCATGGTTGGCAGCTCCATTGCTCAGGGCCTGAGTGAGGAGGAGAATCACAGTCAAGGGTGGGGGACAGTTCTTGGTGGCCAAATGGAAGTCAGAAACTGGAGCCAGACACAAAATATAAAATCCCAAAGGAATGTCCCCAGTGACATGCTTCCTCCAGCCACACCCCACTGCCTGTAGTTAACACTCACCCAATCAATTCAAATTAGCATGGGCCAGTTAGGTTATAACTCTTTTAATTTAATCATTTTACAGGCTTTGGAGTTACACCTCATATCCAAATCATAACGTGTAATCAACATGAGAAACATGAAAATTCTCTCATTTCTTGTGCTTTTTATATGGGAGCTTCCTATTTCTCCATGGGCAAAATACAGGGGCATTATCATCGAAAAGTTAGCTAACTATTCGTTGATCTAGAAGATTCTCAAGATGGTACTACCTTGTCGCCTTTTCAGTGGTCTTATATCTTCTCATTCTGATGGTTCTAAGAATCTGTTAAAATCTCTGGGTTTATTATATGCACAGAGATTGAGTGACATTGAGCAATCTCCTGGAAGACTGACACATAAAAGCAAGATGTACTTGTGAGGCCTGTGAGGCAGATGGACATTGTATTCTCTTTATCTAGGATGCCTAGGTAGAGGTTGGCTTAGTGAGCAAGAAGAGATAGCAGACGGACTCAAATCCTTCAGCCTCCAATGTGTGCCTCCCACCTCTCTCCCTTCCCCTCTCCCTCTCTCTCTCTCTCCCTCATATGCATGCACACACACACACTCACACACACACACACACACACACTTCATGCACACACTTTCTTACTACTGATTATAATAGGATATGGGCATGATGATGATTTCTTTCTTTTGTTAATATTGAAGAATACTTTTATTCCTCCCTCTGGACATAGGAAATATTCTCTACTTAAAGTGTGCCTTGCATTAATCTGATGTCTTCTATTCTGCATTGATTTAACAGTGTCTTCCATGCCCATCTGTTTGTAGACATGAAACACGTAATATCTGCAATTACTCATGCAGGTACATACTTAGTGACATTTCCAGCTCTCCCCCATGCTCTGAACACAAACTTAAACACTTCTGCTATATCTGTCCTTGAGAGGTTCAGGGGTGGAGAAAGGAAATGCAAGCAAATAATCACAAAATAATGAAGAAAATGCTTTCTTAGATGATTCAATGTGCTAGGGGATTTATAGGTAATGCAGTCTGGGGATAGAGTTGATGATGTGAATTATTCTATGTGACTTATATACTCAAAATATGTTGATTTCAACTAAGTGAACTGGAGCCAAATAGGCAAATATAAATGTCAAAATAATCACGTAAGGCTCAAAGTATTTTGTTCATCAGCAAATGTTTTAGAATCCAAGAAGTATAACAGGTAAGGAGTCCTCTAATTTCAAAGAAATGCACATTTGAAAAATGACTCAGATTTAAGGACAAAGCAACAGTTAAGGATGGGTTTGGATACATGAAGGTGAATTTGAAGTCCTGGCTCTGTCCTTCGCTCCTTGCTGGTAATTGATGTCTTCTGTAAATTCCAATGGGTACCTATACCATCCACACATGAATAATTAAGAATGCAGAATTTTGTTCTTAATTTTGTCCCAGAGAAATACTTTCCCTTCAAAGTATCTTCAGGACAATCTGATCTCAGCCCTTTTGCAATAATCATGAAACTTAGCATTAAGAGCTTCCCAGTTGTGGAACTCCTTGCAGTTGGTTAGACACATGCTGCTGTGGGTTTCTTTAAAGATGTGTCTGAACATTACATTGCATTATTAGGTAACCACTCATGACTATATTACATTATTAGGCACCAACTAATATGCTAAACAATAGATTATGCTGCATAAAAAGCCTATATGATAGGCATCATTATACAAATTCTCCTGAAGAAGGCACTAAGTCACAGAGGTTGCTGGCTTGACCTTGCACTTAGAAGATGGCAGGGCTGGGATTGAAAAGCATGTGTCTCTCATCATGGAGTTCTGAGCTTTGCAGTACTAGAGGAAACTTTGGCTCCTCGGTAGAGGCAGTGTATACAATGGAAATACCATGAATCAAAATCAGACAGCTTTGTGGTCTGATTTCCAACTTCACCACTTCACTAATCATGTAACCTTGACTATTTGACTTGGAATCTCTCTGGCTTAGGTTCTTCATTTTGAAAATAAGAATGACTGTGAGGAAAATTGTGTATTATTCTAGGTAATTCCTGGCACAGAATGGGAGCTCAGCAGATGCCAGGCCCCTCCCTTCCTCTTATTTGATATGGCCAATAGAGATTGCTACCACCTGCAGAATGGAAACCATGCTCAGGAACAAATCCATTGGGAGTCAAGATATGCAAATGATCGTTGGATAATTAGAAAGCCTCATCTTCCTCCCCCGCTGCTCTCATGAGACACATCTTCATGAAAATCCAATCACCACTTCCTAGGTCCGCATGTTCTCTTCAACTACTCCTTGTGCCATTGGACAGTCAAGGACTGAGGATAAGAGGGAAGCAAAGGTTTGGTCTTCAAGAGGAGGAATGAGAAGAAGGAACAGATGGGACATTTTAGAAGCAGAGATTGTGATTTTATTGACCTCTTCAAAGCCACATAAACCTAAGGAAGTTAAGAAGAAAGGAAATTGATTTCCCAGTGACCTGCTTTTCTTAAACTGTGTAAGGATAAATCAAAAGCTGTTCCATATCATCTCTCAAACAGGTACATTATGTAAGTTCAACATCATTTGTATTTTATTACTTAGAGATGTGCTTGCCTACTTCAAAGTTCCCAGGTGAAGCTTTGGGTAAACTTTGAAGAGAGAAGGGTGGAACTCAGGCACTATAGTTATAATGAGCTGATGGACCATTTTCCTGGGAAGGGTGGTTGGTTCACCACACAGTGACACCCCAGATGGTACTTTATTGCTGTAGTCCCTGGG
Organism: Aplodontia rufa; assembly: GCA_004027875.1. NCBI lineage: Eukaryota > Metazoa > Chordata > Mammalia > Rodentia > Aplodontiidae > Aplodontia > Aplodontia rufa. The sequence goes on along the minus strand of PVKS010030377.1, from coordinate 18,139 downwards.
TTCGTGCATCAGGTCTTCAAATGTGTATCAGACACTTGTTTATGTCTGTGTATCTGGAGTAACTTAGTTTCTCTAACCAATTAATGAAGAAATCACAAATCCAATTTATTAAAGGAGAAAAGGTCAGCTTCAAGGCAACCAGGCCCTATGTTTAACCAGCCAACATTTTTTTCCCTACAAATTAACTTGTAAGAGGTACTATTTTGCAATTGAGAGGTTATTGGTTAAATACGCAGTGCCAATCAATGGCACCATCCAGATGTCAAATCCTCTTACATTATGTTCACCAATGCTCTATGCCCACCAATAGGATTTCTTCAGCAAAATGAGTAGAAGTTACAGAGACTTTTCAAGTACCCCACTCCCCAGACATAACCTCCCCACCATTGGATTTTGTTTTTAAATTCAGAAATAATGTTTAAATGGCATTGCTTAATTAAACTGTATTACTATGCTGGGATTCACTCCATTCTGAATAATTTTTCTTTATTTCCAGGAAAGGTTCTCTAGAGCAGAACTTCTCAAACTTTAATGAACACAAAATTCTTGGAGATCAGAATAAAAACCACACTGACCCATGAAGTTCTGTAGCCCGAGGTGCTTCTTTCCTAACAAGATCTTAAGGAACAGTCTTCACTGTCAGTGGCCAGAGGCAGCAGATCGGCTCCATAAGCTGCACCTGAGCACATGTGAGACACGTGCCGCTCCACAGACCTTCTTATTCAGAAGTGCACTTCAGTTATAGCCAGGTGATTCAGGATTTGTGAAACACTGATTTACAGCACTGTTTTCCAACTCTGGCTGTCCAGTGGACTCACCCAGGATACTTCTGTCCCTGGCACACTGACCCCACTTGGACATGACATTAGAATTGTGGAATGGGATTGGGGAGCTCTGGATGCTAGTGCATATTTTTGAAGCAAGTTGAATGATTCATTTTCTACCCACCATCAGTATGATGATACTCCAATACAAACTGGTAAAAATGAGATTTAAATTCCACAAAAGAATTGGGGGGTTGAGGGGATGAAAATAGGTCATTTTCATAAAATCGGGCATCAGAGGGTATCCAGTTTCTAAATACCAAACACAAACAGAAAAATGAGACAGCAATGTCTGCAAAGTAGAACTTAATGTCTAACTTAGAAGTCTGTGCCAACCCAAATGAGCCATAAAATGCCAAGTTTCAATAAAAAAACACCCAGATTTATCTACTTTTCTCAGAAGCTATTGTAAGATTGCTCATCAAGACAGGGAAAGGCACAAAGATGCAAACCAGGCAGAAGGCAAAGAGCCTCCCCAGGATGATATGTGCACACACAACAGACAATAGTAGCATACAGACCATGACGGGGAAGAGGAACAGGAATCCAGGAGGGAGAAGGAAAACGAGCATGCCGCTCACCTGATATGCTTGGTTATGCATTTGACCTCAATAAAAGAGGTTCTGAGTGGAGACACTCAATTTGAAAGTAAGTTAAAGGTTAATTTGATGTACACACAGATATGCAATTATAGAGATATGTACATACAAATACAAAAATATACATGTATATGCATATAGAAAATGTAAACAGACTTATAAAGCTAAGTAACTAAAACAGGCAATTATTACCACCAAAGAAAAAATATTTTAAATGCACATTGATTAAGAATTAGGGTCTTGGATTTGTAAGGTATGGTATTGCAAATACTGAATATTAGTTTAACAGAAAATCGTGCATTGATGTATGGAAGATGGGTTTGCTAATCACCTTTTGCTGCTGTGATCAAAATTCCCAATAAGAAAAACTTTGAAGTCATGGCTGCCGTGAACCAAATAGAAAGAAGGAGGAGACATGGAGATGAGATATTATCTCTAAGGCATACCCCCAGTGACCTGCTTCCTTCAGCTACCCCTTACCTGCTGACAGTTGCCACCCAGTAGAGTATAGACCTTTTTAAATCATTAATCCACCAAAATGATCAATCTACCTACTAGGGCATAGCTCTTATAATCTAATCATTTAACCCCTGAATATTTCCACATTAACACAGGGGTTTGGGGAAAAAAAAACTCATATCACATCATAAGATCTTGTCCCTGTCCCAAAAAGCTTGTGTTCAACTCACAATGCAAGATGGGTTTAGTCTGTCTCTAAGACTCCCCAAAGTCTTAACATTTTCAGCATTGCCCAAAACTCTAAGCCCAAAGTCTCCTCCAAGATTCAAGGTCAACTGTTGGCTATGAAACCCTGTAAAATTCAAAAACAAGTTATACATAACCAATATATAATTGCAAAGAATAAAACTTTCCAGTACAAAAGGGAGAAATATGGAAACAAAGAAGAGGAGTGGAACCCAAAGCTATACTGAGATCCAACTTGCCAAACAAGCCCTGTATTCCACATTCCACATTTGGGGCACATGGTGGTGAGATGTCATGGTTTGGATTCGAGATGTCCTGTAAAACTCCTGTGTGAGAGGCAATGCAGGAAGACTCAGAGGTGAAATGATTGGGTTATGAAAGCTTTAACCCAATCAGTGAGCTAACCCTCACATAGGGATTAGCTGAGTGATAGCTGAGCTAACCCTCCATAGGGATTAGCTGTGGGGTAGTTGAGCTAATCCTCAGATAGGGATTAGCTGAGTGGTAGCTGAAGGCAGGTAGGATGTGGCTGGAGGAGGAGGGCCTTTGGAGGCTGCCTTTGGAGTATGTATTTTGTATTTGGCATGGAGTTTCCCTCTCTGCTCCCTGGAGCCATGCCTTCCTCCATGATATTCTGTCTCCTCTCACGCCCTGAGGAATGGAGCTCACATCTATCAACTAAAACCTCTGAAAATGTGAGTCCTCAAAATAAACTTTCCTCCTAAACTTGCTCTTGTCATGTCATTTACTTACAGCAACAAAAATGCTGACTAAAACAAATGTGATCTCCCGGGGCTTTGGGAAGCCCCACCCCTGGGTCCTTGCTGGCTACAGTGCTCATTGCTTCTCTCTAAGGCTGGTTCTGGCTGCATTTTCAGCTTTCTTCAGCAGACATCTCATACTATCAGCTTCTCTTAATCCAGGGAAACTTGGGCTGCCCACTTTGGCTTCCTTCTCACAGCTTCCTGATTCACCCACTAAAGAGCTTCCCATCATGATTCTGACCCTTCTACACTTTGCCTAGCTGCACAGGTCTTCCTTGGTATCTTGGTGGAACTCTCTTTGACAGTCTAACTTTAGCGTCCTGCAATCCTGCAGAACCTGCACCAGGTAAATGGCAAGATCTGCCATCAGCTCTAGCAGTAGGCATACTCCCTTGTGCCAAGGCTGCAGCAGCCAGTGAGTGCCTGAGCATCTTACCACAGTGAACCAAATCCCATAGGTGGCCCTGTGGGAGCAAAATGTCCCCATGGTTTCCTCTCAAAGAGTCTTTCCCCTTCACACCCTTAAAATCAGGATGAATGTTTTCTTGCTGATTCCTGAGATGTATCTTCCTTACTGTCCCTGTGCAAAGTACTTAGCTGCTTTTACTGGTGGTAATCTCTTCAACAATCATACCTTCTTTGGGTCCCATTTAACAGACACTTTTCTGCCCAAACTTCAAGCTTTTCAAGTCTTTCCTCTCTATGCTTTTTGCTCCCAGTTCTCACAGTGAACCTGGTTAAAACTTCCATTAATAATTGCACAGCACCTGAATGCTATTCTGCCTTAAAATTTCCTCTGCCAGATTAATTAGTCCATCATCTTTATATTCAGTCTCATAGAAAGTCTCAGGACATGGATAAAATGTAGACAATTTCTATGCCAGGCTTTAATAAGAAGAGCCTCTTATCTACTTTCTAATAGAGTCCCCATTCCTTCTGAAACCTCATGAGCACAGTCTTTCATGTCTGCATTCCTCTTGGCATGCTGGTGTTCTGAGATCCCACCAGAAGGCCATTAATCTCTGCTTACAACATTCTAAGTCTTCTCCATCATGTATCTCCAAACTTTCCTACCCTTCTACTCCAAATCTGTTCCAAAGGCTTCTGAACCACATGGTCAGGTTGCTCACAATATGGATGCAACTACTCAATACTAATTTTTGTGTTAATCAGATTTTTTTTTGTTGCTGTATCAAAATGTCAACAAGAACAACCTAAAGGGGAAAAGTTTAGTTTGGCTCATGGTTTCAGTCCTTGGTTATCTGCCTCCATTGCTCTGGGTCAAAGATGAGGCAGAACACCATCATAGCAGAGGGAAAGTGCTCCGGTCATGGCAGTCATGAAGCAGAGAGAGAGAAGGAGGAGACATGGGGACGAATTATACTCTCCAAGGGCATACCCGAGTGACCTACTTCCTTCAGTCACCTGACTAACTTGCCACACGGTACAGCAGTCCTTTCAAATTACTAATCCCTCAAGTTGATTATCCCACCAATGAGGATATAGCTCTCATAACCTAATCATTTCACCTGCATGGACACAGGAGCTTTTTGGGGGACATTGCATATCCAAGCTATAACAATGGGGAAGTAAAGAGACGAGTGATTCTAGAGGGGAAGTGCTTACATACACAAACAGAGGATATCTAAATCCAGAACTCTAGAAATACAGTAGTAATGGATTTTTGAAAATGTGGAGGTAATTTACAGATGAAACTTCTAAAGAAGTATAGAATTTGCTTCTAGGAGCAGAACTCAGCATAGGGAGAGTTTGGGAAACAGGTTTGTTTCTTATGAAAAGGGATCTCTACACTAAGTATATGTTATGAATATTAAGAAAAATGAGAATCAGAAATTAAGGAGAAGAACATGTGGTTGTTATGATCCCAATTCACAGGACTCAGTGACTACATAGTGCAGCACTCAATTCTATGCAATACTGACACCAAATATACTGTAAGTATGGATTGTTCTCAGTCATCATTCCACAATGCACCCTTGATAGTTTCCATATGCAATGTCTTGCATACTCCTGTTATGACAGAAGTTGTGTTAATGTTGTCTTTCTAGTGTTTTTACCTACAGGTATCCATTTCTTAACCAACCATGAGTTCTTTGGAGAAAGGTTCTGAATGTTATTCATAGTCTACTTTCTGTGCATATAGTATTGCTCAATAAACTCTGCTTGCATTTAATTGGTTAATGATAAATTTATGGTACAGTTACTAAACCTAACTATACATCAACATTGCCTAAAAACATTTTTTAAACGTAAAGGTCTTGCCTTTACATTCTAATATTTGGATATAGTTGATATATCATAGATATTCAGAGTTCAGTTTAAAATGTTCAACACATGATTCAGATGTGCACCCAGATTCAAGACTCTGGAAATAGAGTGTCTTCCAGGTACTAAGAGAAATTCTGTGTGCTACGGATTTGAAGGAAAGCGAGAGTTATATTGGACAGGGGAATTTGGAGGAGACATCAATGAAAGGACACTTTCCATTCTATGTTCCTGTGAAATTTATCTATGTGTTGGTGCTTCTGGCTGTTGTTGTCAGAGTCCATTGCTCTCTGAAATATGAATTCTTAGAGTTAGGGTCAACCCTAAGGCTATCAAGAATATCATGGCTTTATTTGTAAAGATTGCATAACAGAATATTTTCTTATTGAGTTCTTTACCCAATGGATTACAACTGGTTTCTCCCTAACCCCAAAATAATTTGTATATTTTACTTATAATTTGGTAAGTTTCCCCTGCAAATATTAGTGAGAATATGGCTGGTGTTTAACAATTAATGAGAGCTGTGCCCTTCTCTTACTAATGTTGTAGCTTCAGGCACATGCCATTAGTCACACTCAGCCTGTGTCTGTATGTATTAATTGACAATAATAATAACTTAATGTTTGTTTTATAAGGTTGTGATGAGCATCTAATGAAATGGTTCATAGAGAATCATGAACGAACTGTAAGCCTTTATGGATCTTAGGGAAGGTTTTTAGCGTTACTACTTAAGTTCATTTATCTGTTTTGTCACCATGCTACCATTTAGTTTTTAAATGTGTTGCTCAGTCTTTTAATATGAGGATTATTTGGTGATTCACAGGGAAATGGCAAGGTTGAACTGATAGTCTGGAGATGAATATGGATGACGAAGTTCACAGCTGAGAAGGCAGACTGATAATTTATCCCAGGGTATTGAGAACTTTGGGTTAGATATTTTATTCATGGGAGGGAATGGAAGAGAATGACAAAGGATCATTGCAGGTGAGAAATATTATTTTATATTTTGATGCATTTTCACTACGTTCTGAGAGATGACTTGTGGAACTAAAATCTTGATACAGGACACTAATACTACTGAACATAAAGTTTCAGAATATTAGAAAATTGGAAAGGTATAATTTGGTAGATACAGTAAAAACTGATTTGGAAGAAAATTTTATATATACACATATTTTTCCCGTTACTTATTTGTGCTCACTTCAGAGGAAATGTAAAGATTCTGTGCATGATCAAATACAAACCTCTTAAGCATAGAAAAAAGAATAGTTCTTTTCTTAACCTTATAGAAAAATGTTAGCAAGGATATTTGTCTAAACTTCTAATGTAAATATGTATATCAATTGCAAAGGACAAATCTCAGACTCTCATCAACATCAGAAAATTCAAATTGTGAAGGTTTGTAGTCAAAAGAATGAAGTTGCCTACTGCAGCCAGATTTGATGACCTACTTTTCAAATGGTCTTTTATTTTCATAACAATCGTACAAAAGGTATTTTTCTATCATAGAAAACTTTGGACAAACTTTTATTTAATGTTATGGTTTAGATGTGAGGTGTCCCCAAAAAGCTCGTGTGGGAGACAATACCAGAAAGTTTAGAGTGAAGTGAGTGGGTTATAAAAGCCATAATGTAATCAGCGCATTCATCTGCAGGTGGAGGTGAACTGTGTGGTAACTGTGGGCAGGTGGGGTGTGCCTGCAGAAGCTGGGTCATTAAGGCGTGACTCTGGGGGTTATACTTTGTCCCTGTTGAGCAGAGCTTTCTCTCTTCTTCCTCAGCTGCTTTATTCTACCATGCTTTTCTTCCAGGATCTTCTACCCTGAGGAATGGAGCCCGCTGTCTATCGATTGAGACTTCTTAAACCCTGAGTCCCCAAATGAACTTTCCCTCTCCTATTGTTCATGTCAGCTATTTTGGTCATAGCAGTGAAAAAACTGACTTAAATCCTTAGGAATAATCTAGATTTAGGGATACAAGGAAAATGTTTCTGTACATCATATATATTCACCTAGGAGCCTGAGGATAACATCACCTTACTTCTAAAGCAAAGTTGGGTTGTGCTATTGATATCAGCTCTCGGTTGGTACCAGACTTCTCTCTTTCCTACAGAATCTTCCCTGGCTATGGAAAAAGAAAGTAATTTTATTTTTCTTCACAACTGCCATCAGACTTCTCTTAAATGTCAAAAGCAAATTACATCAAAAGTAAATGGCACTTATAGAAAGGCCTTGTAGAATGCATGAGAAGATGAAAAAGTATTGCTCATGTCATAGATGTCATCAGCAAACACAAAGTCACTCATCTACACTTGGCTTCTTGGAAAGGATGAACAAATACCATTTCAGGTCATAGATATTTGTGTTTTAAGTTCTGACCTACACAGAAAGGAATTCTTTGCATAGAGTGACTCTGAGAGGTGCAAGAGAAAATATAGGATGTTCAGTTAAATATGAGTTTCAGGTAAATAATAATGATATTTTTATTAATTATAAATGTGGCCTGATTTTAAAGCAAAGTATTTTGAAATTCCACCTTAACTGGATTTCTGAATTTTTATTTGTTAAATCTAATTATAATTGCCTTAGCATTACTTTGGTTCAAAGTAATCTTTAGGGTACTAAATATTACTCTCTGTGGGCTATTTCAACAAAGTAAAGTTTCTATTAAATCTCTCATATGCCATTCTTGCCATGGTAAGGTGACCTCAATTTCTAGCCAATATCAGGAGAAATGTACAGAGGCACTCAGAATTGTAGTAGGGTTGATATTCGCGGGGAATGCGAGGCTTCAGGGCCTCTTCCTATATGGGGCACCCTACATATATGGAGTGGTTGGAGGGCTCCTTACCTAGAGAGAGAGAGCACATTGAACCATCTACTGGGAGGGATTGTGGGAATCTCACAACAGTGAGTGTGCTAGCTAACAGATGGATAAGAAACCCTCAGGCCGGAGGAATATCCAAGAAACATTTGAGGAAAATCTTACACCTTGTGCTATGCCCTGTGAAACCTATTGCATCTTGTCAATTACTGTCACCCTTTCAGGACTTTTGATTCATATGACTTTTAGTTCCTCCTTTTCTTTTACTTTTCCCATTTAAAATTATTATTGTTGTTGTTTTTATTGTCATTATATTTAATGTTACACTAAGTACAGTCAGACCAAGAGTGAGAGGCCCAGTTTGGAAATGAGCAGACCATTCCAATAAGTGTAGTTTAAATGAATGGCAAAGGACGATGATGGACCAGAACTAAGTTGGCTATGCTTTTGAACAATCAGCACAAAGCTAGAGATTCCATACTTGCAAGGGCTAAGAGTATACACATCTTGTTGTGAAGGAGTCTGAGCAGCTGATATGAACAAAGCCATATTATGTACCTCTGCTAGGTTCATCTAAAAAACTCCTATAAAGATAAGCAAATTTAAAGGATTAGTTAATCAACCACTGAGAGCAATCCAATTCTTAAGAATTTAGAATTATTTTACGAGAAGAAATATCAATTAATCGCAGACACGTGCAGGTTTATTCATGGCCTCTGTCCTGTCCTGGAGGGGAAGATCTGATATGGCTGACAATATGGAGCTATTAGTTCAGATTTTGTTTTAATTACATTTTTTATTTTGGTGTAAATTTATATTTACAGAAAGCTCAAAAAATAATACAAAGACCACTTATGTTCCTTTCACCCAGTTCTACCTAATCCTGCGTAATTACGGAACATTACCATTATTGATATATCAGCCTTAAAAACTTCGTGTTACATTTAAGGTTCTGGATTTTGCTACAAATGCTGGAGTAATTTGCTGTATACTATTCGTGTGCAGGAAAAAAAAACAGATTGAGACACATAGGCTACTGTGCGCAGTAGGTTGGGATACGGCAGAATTCCTGCTTTGATTTATAACTGCTTCTCAATGAGTGATAAAGAATAATTTTATCAATAGCTCAAAACCTGAAGGTATCCTAAAATCACCTGGTGGAGGAGGTAATATCAACCAAGCTTCTGTCTGACGAAGTCCAGACTTGGGGAAGGGCATAGCAAAGCCAGCATTCCAGGATATTGCCAAAACCATCTCTTCTGGAAATTGGCTATTAAGTCAATTTTGAAATAACTGTTAAGATTGATGAGAAGGGTACTTTTATAACACATATGAAAGTCATTAGGGATGAAGCTGTACTGACTTCAAAGCAGGGTTGGAAATAGAAAGCAAAATAATTGGAACTAAAGAACAAAGGAAACAGCATATGTAAAAATTGCCTTTCCTATCTTGCAGAAGTTAAGTTTTAACTACTTAGTCCATAGGTTAGGATGCACAAATATTTTAAGATTAACAATTCTAGGACTTAGGATAGCTACAGAATGTCCAGTAAGGTTACAGTAACAGGGTGGTTTTGGGTTAGCAGTTAATTAGGGTATGAGGGCCTATAACAGAGTTAAATAAGAAACATCTGAAGGAAAATAGGGAGAGTTTGGGGGAAGTGTTTGGTCTCTGCTTTTTATCAAAACAGGTATAAAGAACTAAGAACAACATTATCCTTTTTGAAAATAAAGCCTTTTTGTATAATACATGGGGCAGTTCATGAGGATTTGACCGTGAACTGGTGATGGGGTGGATGGTTTTGTGTCTGGTGCACTGAGACAGTTTAAATGGTTGCAGGTGGACCGTTTGGTTAACTAGGCAGATAATGGAAGCACTGTTTATGCACCTGTATAAAAGAGCGCAGCAATGAAGAACAGACGCCATTTTGCTCAAGTAGCTCGCTGTGTCTGCTTGCAACTTGCCCCAGAGGCTCAAGTGGTTCCTCCGCGCCAACTCCACTCATCCTTCAGGGACCTTAAGAGTTGCTGGGGCTGGCCTGGCAAGTGGTGCCCAAACAGGGACTTGAAGGTAAGTATGTAGATATTTTCGGGGTGGATAGGGCTTCTGAGGGTGCCGCAGGCTCCCCATACAGTGATTCTAGGAAAGGATGGGAGAGTAGCCAGAACTTTATTTTGAGAAGCTGTAGGTCATACTGAGTCTAAAGAAAGAGGACTCTATTGATATAACTAAGCGTATGTTCCATAAGAAGGGAAATGCTGTAACCACACCACAATTACAGAAGTTTTTTTCATTTGTTCATACATGTTCACTCTGGTTTCTGGAAAAGGGCACCCTAGACTTAGTCACCTGGGGAAAGGTTGGAAAACAAATGAAGGTTTATTATGATCATCATGGTCTTTAAAATGTTCCTGAAAATGCATTTTCATTATATAGAATCTTATTAGAGATGTCTTAGATCCTCAGCAAGAAATAAGCAATCTAGAAAATAAAAAGGCTCACTAGCCTTACTTTGCAGAGGATATGGAAAAGAAACTCCTGTTGTCAATAAATCAAATAGTGAGCAGATGTTTCCAGTGAAAAATCCGGGAGAGGATGAACTTTCTCCAGAAGAAGAGGAGGACTTAGAAGAGGCAGCTGAAGCTTATAGGAGAGATTGAATAACTTCAGGGAATCCTCCTCGACCCTTTAAAGGGCTAGGTACTAGAGAGAAAAGGGGGTCATTTAAACTTCTACCAAGAGCCATAGGTTTAGCTGCAGCAGTAAAGGAAGCGGTAAGTCATGGGGACTCTTCCTTCTCTTGTTTTCCTGTACTTTTGATGATGAATTTGATGAACCTCCTCAGTGGGAACCTTTGCCTTCTAAATTGTTAAAGGAATTACCAACAGCTGTAAAGGGCTATGATCCTACTTCTTATACTTTGAAACTTTTAGATGCAGTAGAGAATAAATGGACAACCCCAGATGATTGGTTTCCAACCGCCTGGTCCTGTTTACCCAGAGGTACTTTAAATAGCTCTCCACATCATGTGCAACAACATACCTTGTTTGTTCTTAATCAAATACTAACAGTGATGGTTACACTCCTATGGATAGACACTGGGGTTCTAATAAGTCTACTTCAAAGCCTATGGTAAAATGGAAATTTTTTTTTTTTTAAAGAGAGAGGGACAGTGTGAGAGAGAGAAAGAGAGAAACAATTTTTAGTTTTCCATGTGACCTTTGCTGCTCCGAGACATTGTTGTGTACGTGGTGCTGGGGTTGAACTCACGTACTCGCACATGCTGGGCAAGCACTGTAACCACCGAGCCACTGCTCCAGCCCCTGGAAAAATTTTTTAACCAGACAATGGGAAGGTCTTGATGTTTTACTAACAAATGGAAGAGAATACGCTTGTGATTATCTAAAGAATGCTGATTCACTTTTGTGGATTCCAGATAGGTTAATCAGGCCTTATGTCCAAGAGACCATGACTACCTCCACCACCGTACCGACCAACTCATCATCCATCTGATTATAGCTTGCATAAGTTAATCTTATATGCTTTTGTTTAAACATAGATAGTTACTTAAAATGTTACTCAAATGTCTAATGATTCCTATAAGATTTTATGTAAAGGGTGTATATTAATTAATTGTATAAATTCTTCATTGGGCTTAGAAAATGTAATTATTGTACATCAGCCTGCTTATGTGATGTTTCTTGTAAAATTAGAAGAGTCATGGTATGATGATCCAGGAATTGAAGTTTTTGAAACTATCATCAGATCTTTAGGCCTAAAATATTTGTAGCAGCTTTAATTTTAGGAATTAGTTTTAATGGGAATATTAAGTTCTATTGCTGTTTCACCTACTGTACAAGTACAAATACTTCATACTGCTAATCACTAGTACTGCTAATCAATGTTAATCAGATATCACAGAATATCTCCATAGCTTTGGCAGCACAGGAAAGAAAAGATAAAAAATTAAAAGCTAGGATTAATACCCTAGTGGAAACCTTATTATATGTGGGAAACCAAATTCAAATCATGAAAGCACGTTTAGCCACTAAGTGTCACACTAAGTACAGATGGATTTGTGTTACTCCATATCCTTACAATAACACAGATGTTTCTTGGTAACAAGTTCAGTATAATTTAAAGGACATATGGAATAATACAGATACAGCCTCAGATATCCAATCTTTACAAAAGGAAGTAGCTGCATTTAGGCATGCTCAACTAGGTACTTTAGACACTGCTAATTTGGCTTCATCTTTTTGTAATGCCTTTACAGGTCTTGTATCAAGAAAAACTTGGTTTTCATTAATGTAGGAATAATTGCCGTTATAATTTTGTGTTTTCCCTTCATCTTCCTACTCATCATCAGCAATGTCAGGACCATCAAACTAGAATTAAAGACCTTCATTTTAAAAAATAAAAAAGGGGGAGATAGAGGAGGAAATATCAACCAAACTTCTGTCTGACAAAGTCCAGACTTGGGGAAGGGCTCAGCAAAGCCAGCATTCCAGGATATTGCCAAAACCATCTCTTCTGGAAATTGGCTATTTACTCAAATTGGAAATAACTGTTAAGGATTGATGAGAAGGGTCTTGTATATTCATTAGGGATGAAGCTGTACTGACTTCAAAGCAGGGTTGGAAATAGCAAAATAATTGGAACTAAGGAACGAAGGAAGCGGGAAAGGCAATTTTTACATATACTATCTTTGCAGAAGTTAAGTTTTAACTACTTAGTCCATAGGTTAGGATGCACAAATATCTTAAGATTAACAATTATAGGATTTAGGATAGCTACAGAATGTTCAGTAAGGTTACAGTAACAGGGTGGTTTTGGGTTAGAAGTTAATTAGGGTATGAGGGCCTATAACAGAGTTAAATAAGAAACATCTGAAGGAAAATAGGGAGAGTTTTGGGAAAGTGTTTGATCTCTGCCTTTTATCAAAACAGGTATAAAGAACTAAGAACAACATCCTTTTTGAAAATCCATTTTGTACAATACATGGGGCAGTTCATGAGGATTTGACCGTGAACTGGTGATGGGGTGGATGGTTTTGTGTCTGGTGCGCTGAGACAGTTTAAATGGTTGCAGGTGGACAGTTTGGTTAACTAGGCAGATAATGAAAGTACTGTTTATTGTTGTGCTCTTTTATACAGGTGCATAAAGAACAGAGGGCATTTTGCTCAAGTAGCTCACTGTGTCTGCTTGTGACTTGCCCCAGAGGTTCAGGTTGTTCCTCCATGCCAACTCCACTCATCCTTTGGGAACCCTAAGAGTTGTGGGGGCTGGATCCTGGCAATCTGGGAAGATTTCAGTGCTGCTGATGCTTGAGTTCTACCCAGTGACACTGTTTTAGGCAGGGTTTCACCACTGTTACCAAAAGATCGGATAAGAACAACTTTAAGGAAGGAAAAATTTATTTGGGGCTCACAGTTTTAGTGGTCTCTCTCCATATATAGGCCCAGAACAATGGAGTTGGCCAAGATGAGGCAAAAAAATATCAAGGCAGACAGGCTTGGAGGAGGAAAGCACCTTGGGATATAATCTTCAGGAATCAGCTGTTGCTCACTACTGACAAAATGTAAACCTCAAAGGCATGGCCCCAATGACCCACCTCCTCCAGCCACACCCTCCCTGTCTATAGTCACCACCCAGTTAATCCACTCAAGTGGATTCATGTACGGATCAGTTCAAGGCTCTTATAATGCAATCATTTCACCTCTAAACTTTCTTGCCATGTCTCATAGATGAACTCTTAAGGGACATCTCATGGCTAAACCACAACACAAGATGATTTAATTGGTCTCAGATGCAAACTGGGTATTATCATTTGTGAAAACTCTCCAGGTGCAAGAAAGCTTTCCAAGCTCGTGTTGTGTTGTGTAGCCAAGTTGAGAACCACTAGTCAACTTCAGGATTTGGAATGGAGAATTCCAGTGTGGTGTGATTTGTGTGGTTTAAATTTATGGGAGGTAAATTTTGAAGCCTCCTGAATTTATGATCTTAGTAATGGATTTTAGAAACAAAGATAGAGGAGCTCGGGAAGGAGAATCAAAGAGCAGATTTCCAATAGAACATTGTATATCACTTTCCAGTTATCATAAATTCTGTGACTCAACACAGATTCACTGACAGAAGTCTGAAATGGAGCTCTCTGGACTGAAATCAATGTGTTGGGGGCTGCACTGAAGGTTTCAGAGTGGAATCCATCCCCTTGCCTTTGCTGTGGCTGCTCCCTATCATCACTCGCTTCAGCTTCCAGTAATGTGTTTTTCTGACTTTGATTCTCCCACCTCCCTGTTTCCCTTAAAAGAACTCTTGTGATTACTGTGGGATTACTCGGATAAAATGTAATATTCCTACCACAAGATCTTTATTCACACTGGAAAACATATTTTCCAAGTAAAGTGACATATTTACAAGTTTGAGAGAATAAAACATGCATCTTTGGAGGGCCATTACTGTGTCTGCTACACTTGGGAAGTCAGATCACAAATAGGCAAATCTTGTCCATTGTGGATCAGGAGGTCGGAGCCTATTTATACTAAATGGCTTCCAAGGTATAAACGTAATCTCCAGCACAATGGTGTGACCTCTGGGGAATCTACCCCCTGACATTTCACTAACCTCAGTAAGATAAGGAATGTATCTACTTTTGCTGAGAGCCTGCATGCTTATCATGTAGACAGCTCTGTCCTAACGCTTCTTCCTGGTGTGATGATATGATTTTGTGGTGTTATCTAGGGCTCTCCAGAGAGACAGAACAAATAAAATACACAGAAAGAGACATGTGATGGGATTTGAGAGAACTGAGAACTGGCTTTTGTGATTGTGGAGTGTGAAAAGTCCCACGCAGGTTTTCTGCAAGCTGAAGAGTTGGGGAAGCCAGCAGCTTGGCTCCGTGCACATCTGAAGACATCAGAGCAAGGGGAGCTGCCAGTGTAATTTTCAGTCTTGTGTGAAAACCTGAGAACCTGGCAGTCAGGGGCCACTGGTGCAAATTCTGGAAACCAAAGGCCAATGAACCTGATGTTATGATGCCCAAAGGAATGAGATAAAAGTTCTCTTCACTCCAGAAGAGTGAGAGAGCAAATCTAACTTTCCTCCAATTTTTCTTCTCTTAGGGCCCTTAACTGACTGGATGGCACGTACCCACATGAGTGGGGACAGATGCAAATGCCAATTTCCTCTGTTGTCACCTTCACAAGTACACTCAGAAGGAAAGATTTGACAGCTATTTGGGTATCCCTTAATCCAGTGAAAAGACATATAAAATTAGCCATCACAAGTAACCATCAGGGGAATGGAAAATTAAAGCTAATTTTGGTTATTTGGCCTTGGACCCAGAGTAGTTAACAGAGAAATAACCCTTGTGTTGGTTTATAACAGTGGGCTTATCTAGAGGTGGGACAGTACCATGTTTCCCTGAATCTTATATCAATCAACATTGGGGTTTCCTAAAAATCCTCATCAATGCCCATAACAGTAAAATTAGCTGGTGCTGATGTTATGTTGAATCAGCTGCCCTACTCCCCTCTAGATGCTTGAAAACTTTATGTAAACTCAGCTTCTGACATGACTCAACCTACTTATTCTTGGTATTAGAATGTTAGTTCCAATTCAAAGTAGGTACAGATTATATGACATACATTATTCTACATTAACATGCATTTTTCTTGAATCTGCCCACTTCAATCAGAAATAACAGTCCCTTTTTTGAAGAAATAGAGGGACGTAGTATAGAAGAAACAGTCCCTTTTTGAATCGTCCTTTTCAGTTAGTTCCATAGCAAACAACAGTTCAAAGTTTAGCCCTTCTTTCTCCAGACAGAGCAGTTGGTCAAACTCGTGCATTTTCTACTTCTTTAAAATTTGTGAAAGTGATTTCATAGCTCCAGAATGCTCGGAAAAACTTCACCCAATGGGGAAGAAAAACAATCAACAATGATCAAGATTCTAAATTCTCTGTCTCCTTCTCCCTCGTGTTGAAATCAGGCCGCCCTTGGGAATCTGGACTTTCAAATATGAAGGTTACTCTCTGGGAAGCATAAAAAATAAGAAGTTAATGGCTGAGACAAAACTAAATTGGTCTTCCAGAGACCTCCTGAACCCCCTAGGTTTTGGCTCCTGTCCCCATCTTCACAGGCAGCGAATGTCAGGCATGTGTTTCTCACGCTGTCTCCCGCCCATCTGCCTTCATTTATAAGGGTCCTTGTGATTACATTAGACCCATCTGCATAATCCAGATTAATCTCCCTGTCTCAAGATCCTCAGTCTCAGACATCTGCAAAGTATCTTTTGCCATGTAAGAAAACACACTTGTAGTTTTCCGGAATTTGCATGTAGTTATCTTTGGTGGCCAAAATTCTGCCTACCTCATGGAATGAGTCAATCATTTTGATATTGATCTATATATTTGCTAATTTATTCATTCCACTGATAATGTGTTAGACCCCTAAAAATGAGTCGTTATTGCAGATTTTCTTGCCTGTACACTGTTTGGTGTCAGGTGGATCTGGATGGAGTTTCTGGTTTTGTAGCTGGCACCCTGCTTGCCCATGGGGCCAACAAGCAGGGTTTCATGCCCTTCCGTTTTCCACGTGCTTTTGCTTCAAGCTACGCTCACTCTTCCTTCTCCTCCATTTACTCACTCACTGAACTTTACATAACCTTTAAGGACCAACTAAGTCTTCATTTCCTCTGGGAATATTTTGCTAGTGTTTTCTTCTGGAAAAGTTTGCTTCTCTGTTCTCTTTGCTCTCCTTTCTTGCTGCCTTTTGTCTTTTTTACACACCTGCCTTCCTTTCCAGCCTGAGAGGCATTGTGAAGGAGCATTTGTGACCCACTCATTCTGATACTTGGTATTTTGCATGTTGTTATGGTTTAGATGTAAAGTGTCCCCCAACAGCTCAGATGAGAAAATGTAGGGGGGCTCTGAGGTGAAATGATAGAACTATGAGAGCCTTAACACAATCGGTGAGTTAGGTAGGGTGTAGCTAGAGAAGGTGGGTCATCGAGGCATACCGTTGGGGTATAGATTTTGTTTCTGACATGGAGTCTCTGCTCCCTGGAGCCAAACCTTGACCCACTCCCCTCTGCCTCACTGTTCTGACGTGATGTTCAGCATCACTTCGAACCACGAGGAATGGAGCCAGCCTACTATCGAGTAAGACCTCTGAAACTCTGATCCCCCAAATAAACTTTTCCTTCTAAAGTTGTTCTTGTCAGGTCTGTTAGCCACAGCAGTGAAATAGCTGACTAAAACAAAAACTGATACCAAGAAGTAGGGTCATTGCTGTGACTACCAGACTATGTGGTTTATTTGAGGTATTTAGCAGTACAAGCTGGAAGTGCCTTAGATTGCAGTAAGCAGAGCATAATGGGTGTTTCTGGTGGGAACTCAGAAGACCAGAATGTTTATAGACTTTGGGAAGTGAAGACAGGGCTCAAGAGGTTTCAGAGAAGGAGGAGGCCCCTATTGGGAAGTGGACTAGAGGCCTTTCATGTTTCATTCTGGCTTGTTGTCTGCATTTTGCCCTGAGATTTTCTGTGAGCCTGATTTTAAAAGCCATGGACTTCTTAATCTGATGGGAGAAATTTCTAGGAAGCCTAGTATTCAATAGGTGGCACAGATATTGTTGGCAACTTTTAGCCAAATGTGTTATGCTGATGAGTAGCAGAACAGAAAGATTTGCAAAACTTGGACTTGAAAGATGGAAGTAAAACTGGAGCTAAAGAAATTGCAGTTATTAAAGACACTATTGCCAATAAATAAATGCTAAATATTTTGCTCAAAGGCAAAAGGAAAGATGACTTGAAGGCACCTCAGGAATTGGCAAGAGCACACCCATCTCAGGCTCAAGGGAGTAAAAGTTCCTCTGAGAAGACAGGAGGGGAAGCACCCTGGTTGCATAGGGTGGCCCAGCAAGTTGTTTCACAGTGCTCAGCCACTCAGGCATTCAGAGGCTGCTGTGCAGTCAGCATCCCTGGAGGCTTGGCTACAGAAGGTGGCAGCGGACCTTGGCAGCAACACGTGGTGCTGGTTCTGCAAGGTTGCAGACTGCTGGGGTTAGGGGGTCATGGAGCTTCTACAGAGATTTTAAAGGAAGGCCAGGCAAGCTACAGCAGGGTCGGTGTCCC